>JAODKM010000042.1:12491496-12509100 GCA_026780845.1 Petrocephalus sullivani
GGGCGGGGGGGGGGGGGGGGGGGGCGCTGGGGCGGGTGGGCGGGGGGGGGGGGGGGGGGGGGGGCGGGGCGACAGGGGGTGTCACTTTAATGTGCTGGTCTCTCAGAGCCCATTACTCAGCATGCGGCAGGAAAGCGCACCGTCATCCTCCAGCGTGGGGAAGCTCCGGGCTCCCCGCAGGTCAAAGGTGTCGTCATCTTGGTCAAAGGGCAGCTGGCTGGTGGACCAGGCGCCCCCCGGACCCGTGTAGCGGGGCACCGCCAGCACCCCGCGGCCCTTCTTAGAGGGGGAGCACTTCAGGGCTGCACAGAGAAGCGCAATGATGTCATGGGTCTGTCAAGCTGAGTGCAAAGTGTGAACGTCCAACATGAATTAGCAGTTACACCTGCTGTGTTACACACTCCAGCGTTTACAGGTGTGTAAAAAGGATACACTAGATGATTTACATATATAATACACAGTAGTTATTGGAATAAAACATGGTAAAGAATGCATTTTAGTACTTTTTTGTGACTTGCAGTACCAGTCAAAAGTCTGGACACACTAATCATTTCTTTTTCAAGAAAATGACCCTAAGCTCACCTCGAGGTTATGTAGTAAGTGTTACCTTGTGAATAAGGAAAGCGATGGTGTGGCACATGACCTGCCCCCCATAACCTGCTAAGCCCTATATAGCTGGTTTTGGGATGAGTTGGATCAAAGAGTAAGAACAAGGTAGCCAACTTGTGCCCAGATCGGGTGGAAACTCCAAGGGAGCTACCAAGAGTCTGTAGTGCTGTCAATGAAGCAAAAAGGGTCTAAAATTTGAAAAAATTATGAACACTTTGTTGTTGCAATATTTCATATGTATTACTTCATTGCCTCGAGGCCTTTTACTATAAGGTGATTAATACACCTAAACTGGAAACAAATGCATTAAAAGCAGGTGTGTCCAAATTTGTGACTGGTCCTGTACATGTCAGTATGCTTTACTAAAATCTCTTTAGGTCGTTTTTAGCCTGTGTGTGTTACTGCTTGTTGACAAATCTGGCAAGAAATGCTTTATTGCTAGTGGGCAAGAATCTATTGTAAAGGCACCTACATTTTAGATACAACTGAAGGGAAGAAGAGTCTAGGACGCTGACAGAACATCCTCTTAATTAACTCAAGCCTACAATTTGCTGAAGCCAATGTGCTGGTAGCAGCACAGAACGAATATGCAAAGTGTCAGAATTTCCAAAGCGTTGGAGGGGGAGACAGAGGGCTTTGGAATATGGATATACAGCATAGCATGGTACTTACAGGAGGTCTTTCTGAACACAGTGGTACTCATGAACCTGAAGAACCTGTCTGCATAGAAACTTGGCCGGTGGACTGATACCGTGTCCTATAAAAGCAGAGAGGGGCCACACTGAAGCCCGATACATCGGAAAGGCACAGAAGGTTAAATTATGATACATAATATTATGTATCTATATATAAAAGACATGCAGCATTGCAATAAATGCAGGACACCAGCTGCAGCCCCTTTACATCTGGGGGGGGGGGGCAGGATGGCGTCGCAAAGTCCGAACAGTATCACAGTAAATTTATACGCACCTTATGCACCGACAAATTAAAAAAATTGGGAAGTTGGCCTTAGTTTATTATTTACAAACCCACCATTGTTCCCCGAGGCCGGTCCTGCACCTCTCTCCGCATTAATAAATGCATGAGGCGTGAGAGTGGGATTACCCAGGAGGTCTGACGAGAAACAGCTACCAGAGAAGGGGCCCCTTGTTAAATCATTCAGAATGCGTCAGGGAGGCTGGGCACAAAGTCTCTGCTTCTGACATCAGCCCCGTGGCAGCAGAGCCAAATGTGAGTGGCTCTTGGATATTATATTTGTATGCAGAGGCCAGCGAGCGGCTGGAAATGCGACTGGTATGACGCATGCTTCCAAAATGGAAGTGTGGGGTTTATTACAGGAAGGTGTTATGCAACTCATTTGGGGGGGGGGAGGGGGGGGGGCACAGGTGCACAGGTGTGTTAATCACTATAAGTAAGCAGAATGGCAAAATAATGGAAGAGTGATAGGGCATTTTACTCACCCCGTCGTGAACCAGAGCCTTCCAAGTGTGCTCCAGTTTTTTGATTAGCCTGAGATAGCAAGCAAATGAATAAGTAAATCACACTCAAGTGGGAGACAATAACATCTGATTCGTTTCAAAGAAGCAGGGTCTCAGACAAAATCATTACGCCCCAGCAGCCACGGTAACCTGTCACCCGAGCCCCGCCTTGGATCGCATCCCGGAGCCGGGAATCCGGTTACCTGTAGGACTGCAGGATGTCGATGATGCCGATGTAGAGGAGCAGCCTCTCTCCCTTGCCATTGACCGCAGGAATGCCTCCCATCCTGGCAGAAACAGGCAGAAGGCTTGGTGATTGGTGTCATATTTTTGAATTTGAGATACAGCAAGACCTGCCGTGACTGCATCCTGTATTTTTGTGTGCTTGTCATGTAGAACAGAATAGAATAACATTATTGTCATTGTACAGTATCAGTCAGGACAAACACTGAAAGTCTGAACAAGACTTGTTTTTGAACAAGATAATGAAGCACAATAATCTAAGCACACCGCAAGATTATGTAAGTACTATATTATCTTGTGGACAAGAGTCTGTAATGATGCCATCAAACCAATTTTGAAGAGTCTAAAATGTAAAAAGTTTGAGATGTTGGACATTTCTCTTGTTCTTTGCATTATTTGGTATGTACACTAATAATCCAAATCATTATGACCCACATAAAGTGACTCTTGTTGACTATATATTGAAAATGATGGGTGTCAAGGTCTGGAATATGTTATATTGCCAGCTACCATTCAGTGCATGAGAAGATATGGACAGGGATAAAGGTCTGAGTGACTTTAAAGAGAGCCAAGTCATCATGGCCAGACAACTATCTGACAACAATCAGAGCATCTCCCAAACAGATATTACTCCCGTGACCATCATCAAAATCGATCTGACAGGCCATCTAGACAGGCTATCATGCCATGGGGCCCATGGGGCTCATGGGGCTTTGTAGCCACAGGCCAGTCAGAGTGCCCATATTGACCCCTGTCCACCATCAAAAGCACCTACAATGGGCCAATAACTGGACCTTGGGGCAATGAAAGAAGGTTGTATGGTCTGCATGAATCCTGTTTTCTGTTACAGATCATGTAGACAGGCAGGGTAAACGTCAAGCGCTCTATGGGATGTGTCGGACCAACATTATGCAGTAGAGCTCGATGGCCTGTGTGCCTTGACACATTACTCTTGTCATTATCATCAAAATGATCTGCCACAGTAGCCCTTCTCTTGGTCTGTACCACACAGGATAGCTTTCATTCATGTCTCAATTCGATGAGTCTTAGCTACCCAACACCCTGTCGGTGGTTCATGGTTTTTCCCTCCTCAGACCACTCTCAGTTGGTACTCACCACTGCTGACTGTGAGTACCCCACAAGCCTTCCTGTTTCGGAGATGCTTTGACCCATAACGATTTAGCCCTTGTCAAAGTCACTCAGATCTTTATTCCGGTCCATTTCTTCTGTATTCAACATGCTGATCACGAATACCACGTTAGCGTGCCATCTAATGTATCCTACACCTTGAACATGCAACGTTTTTTATGAAATAATCAACATCCTTGGTTACACTTGTATTACTTTATTGCCTCAAGGCCATATAAGGTGAATAACGTAGCTAAAACACGCAAATGCCTTAAAACCAGGCATGTCCGGGCTTTTGACTGTAGACGTCTGTGTTCTTGTCCATTAAAAGGCGCTGGAACATACGTGTCGTCCGTGTCGATGGACTCCCCACAAGCGGCGCCCCCCTGGATGGACTCCATGGCGGTAGAGTAGAGGGCTTTCTGGGCCACGGGCCGTGGTTCCCCCGGGCCGCCAGAACCAAGGGAGCCCTCGGCCAGCCGGTCCCGCTCCGCCTGCTCCATGTTGTGCACGCCCAGCAGCAAGCTGTAGTCCATGATCTTGAAGCTCTCTAGCACCTGTGGCACGGAGAAGGGTCATGGCGCTGTGTGCAAATATCTCCTGAATAAGAATAGGTTTGAGATGCTTAGTGCATTTATGAAAAAATAAAAAAAGACCAGTGAGATAGGGATCTGCGCCCATATCTAGAAGGTTGTGGGTTCAAATCCCATGGTTGGATGAGTCATTTTGTCACTGTTGGGCCTTTGGCTACGGCCCTTAACCCCAGCTGGTGCAGGAGTACTGCTTGACCCAGCTCTCTGATCACAAGCTTTCTCCACCTGCACTTCTCTTCGGAGAAAAGCATCTGCTAATTGAATGTGACTCAATAGCCAAAAGCAAAAATCTGAACCATACATAAAAGAAAGCTCAGACACCTAGCGTCACCCCCCCCCTCTCACCAGGCAGTCCCTCTGCAGGGTCTTAACCAGGGCGCTAAAGGTGTCAGTGTCCAACATCAGCCCATCCTGGAGATCCTGCAGGAAGTCCAGGTCCTTGAAGGTGGGCTTGGCCTTCTCGCGCTCCTTCTTGGAGGCCCGCCGCTTATATGTGGAGCCTTTCAGGTCGTACTTGAGGTGCATGCGGATGGCGCTGGGCAGCACGTTGTTCATGACCACCACCCGGATGTTCTTCCCGCCCGACTGCACGCAGTACAGCCCGAAGAATTTGGGCAGGAGGGTCCTGGGGTTCTGGTTCAGATTCTGGGAGGAGGAGATCAGATGTTAGAAGGAAATGGGAAAGGATGCGTGCGTATCTTTGCACAAACACACGTCGCTTAGCGCTGGCATGCAAAATGTGTCCTGAAACAGAACACCAGAAGAGAGAGGAAGGTATAAACACTACATATATGTTATTATTGGGATTAAAGGTTCTAAAGTAGAAGAAGATTACATTCTAGAGTAGAAGATTAGAGCAGATTGTAGCCATCGGGATTGTTTAGCTATATACAGGAGGATGAATTAACACGATAATGCTCTGGTGAAGTGGTGTTTGTGTCTAGCCCATGCATCCTGCCACTGCAGGGAAAACCTCTCCCAATCTGCTTCAATAAGTTGGGTGTGTTGGGTACAACATTTTCAGCTGGGACAAAAAAAAAAAAACCTGTATTGGCGTTTCTCTTTCAGTGCCGAAGAGAAACAGAGAGAGGAATAGCGAGTGGGGGAGAAATAGAGAAAAGGATGGAGAGAGAGAGAGAGAGAGAGAGGGAGGAAGAGAGAGAGGGAGAGGGAGAGAGGAAGAAGCACAGAGAGACAGAACTCACCATGTAATAAGAGGGAAGAAAGGAAACAGAGAGAGAACTCACTAGGCAGTACTAGATCTGAGAAAAAGAGTGAAAGGACCTTCTATCTAGTACCAGATCAGAGAGGACCCAGTTTATGATACTGAATTACAGAGGACCTACCATGTTATCCCAGGTCAGAGGAGACCCACTTTATAATACTGGATTTAACACTGGATTTCAGTACCAGGCCAGAGAGGACCCACCATACAGTACCAGATCAAAAAGCACCCATCATGTAGTACAGAATCAAAGAGGACGAACAACACAGTACCAGATCAGACTACCCATATATTATAAGACTAGTGAAGACGTACCATGTACTTTCCAGATCATCATATAGTACCAAACTGGAGAGGACTAACTACACAGTACCAGACCAGGGAGGACTGACCATATAGTACCAGATCAGAGAGGATTAACCATATAGTACAAGACCAGAGAGGACTCCTTGTAGAGTGCCAGACCAGAGAGGACTAACCACCTAGTACCAGATTGGAGGTGACTAACCATATAGTACCAGAACAGAGAGGACTAACTGTATAGTACAAGACCAGAGAAGACTTACCATGTAGTACCCGGGCAAAAGTTTCTGCAGAAACTCGGCCTCCTTGTGCATGACTGTCTTGATGATGAATTCGTCGTCCCTGGTAACGTAAAAGATGGAGCCGCTGGCGCCGGGGTTGGACAGCTCGATGAGGGGCTCGTTGCAGAGAGAGTACTGCAGGTGGAGCAGATTGGGGGGGGGTCTGTGAAGTCAGAGGTGGTGCCAGGTGTCCATGCTCACTAACTGAGTCAAGAAAGACCAGTCACACTTCCCAATTTGTCTTCCTGTCCTACGATCGCAGGCGCACGCAGACACACTTGGTCCGGTGACTCACGGCCCGCGCCGCCTGGAGCTAGCGCCCCATCAGCGCGCTGTGACTCACACCCCCCGTCTCCCCGACAGCTCACTCATCCCCATCCCAGCGTGACCCAGCCTTAGCTTGCTCGAGAGAGCAGAGGCGACGGCACGGGGGGGGGGCGGGGCCCTCATACCAGGTAGTCGTCGGGCCGGATGCCAAAGAGCTCGCGGAAGTAGCGGAAGGCGACGGGCGCGTAGGTTTTGAAGCGGAAGTCGGGGTAATGATGGGCTGGGGTGAGGTTGCTGCCCTCGCTGGAGAGAGAAGGAGAAGGTGCAGAGTCACTGAGGTCCTCCACGGCCCCCCATCTCAGGAGTCAACCCATAACCCCCTCACGGAAAAAACTTTAATATTTCGTATCATTCTCATTATTTCGCAATTATGATTTAATACTCGCCAGTACTACTGGATGATGATTATGTTACAAGATTCTCAGAACTACTCATTATATAGAGTGACTCACCTTGGGAAGAAGATGCTCTCCACCACGTAGAAGTCCTGCATCAAGACGTCCCTCTCCGGCTTAGAGCTCAGGTTGCCCACTGTGTAGCCGATGCCCAGCTGGATGGCCCCCTTCAGGGCTGAAGACGTGGTCTGGACACACACACACACACACACACACATTTGTTTTGCTTGCCAACAAAAAAATGAATTCATTTGCAAAATGTCATCATGATCCAATGGCGTCTTGTCTTGCCGCAAGTATCTAACACATTCTGGGTTTGGAAACCTGCTTCTGCCTGAGGCTAAGCATCAGAATGACCTTCTTGTACGTGGTCTCCCCTGAGGCGTCCACCCCTCTGTGCCCGATCTTCTTCCCGGGGCCCGAGCCCATCTGTCCCGATGAAGAAGGCATCTAAATGGAAGGGAGAGGCAGAGAGAGATGGAGCGAAAGACGGAAAGAGGGAGAGAGATGCGTTTGTGGCTCAGCAGTGAGCCGGGGGGCCGTGTCAGCTCCGGTGCCCGGGCCGCGGACGGGCAGCTCACCTCCGTCACCAAGGCCTTCTTAGCGGCTGCGTCTGGGGGGGGGGGGGGGGGACACAGGAAAGACAAGGGGGGGAGGCGCCATTTCTTACTGTGGCAGAACAAACAGCGACGATAATGACAGGCCTGCAGACGGGGAGGCCACACACTGGGACAGACGGGGAGGCCACACACTGGGACAGACAGGTGATTTTCCAAGACTGTAATTCTACACAGGGGTTTTCGGGGCTGTTTTCAGTGAAATGAAACAGAGGCGCATTTATCATGCACAGCTGGGGGAAAAAACACAGTGGATGGTGCTGAAAGCTGCATGAAACCGAACAGCCTCTGTTGAAGAAGGGAGATTGGCTGACCCTGTGCTGAGACCCTGTGCTGAGACCCTGTGCTGAGACCCCGTGCTCAGACCCCAGGCTCCACTATCCCCTCTGTATGCCGTAAGGGAGAGCATTATAGACTATGTGAGAACTACAGAACTCCTATGAATTGGCAATCTCATTACATTTTTTTTTTTTTTTTACTCTAAACTCCCCAAAATCTGCTGTGAATGAACAGTAAGAAACACAGCTATCATGAAAGAGCCAGCAGGGGTGCGGAGTACAGCTCATCCGTGTGGCCAGGAGTGCGGCCTCACTCTCTGGGAAGGCGTGATGTCACCATCAGCTCCCCCCGGTGCAGCTTCCGCACGGGTGCAGAACAGCACGGGGGCTCAGAGGCTGTGAGAGAGCGAAGCACGACCCGGGGGGCCAGAACTTCACGCTCAAGTCACGTAATTTCATACATGGCGATCGGGGGGGGAGGGGGGGTAAATGGCCTGGATTTCGCTTTTGGGATGTGGAGCGGGAGACAGCAGTGAGCACAGCAGCGGGGGGGGGAGAGACTCATCCCCCCTTTCGCACAGAGAGGCACCGTCGCCTCCATTTCGGTGCCGACGGCAGCGGTGGGCTCTCGCCGTGTGACGGTGTCAAAGAAGGACCATCTGCTCCGTTCCCTCACTGCACACACACATGCAGTCACACGCACGCACACTCACACACAGGCTTCTGACGCACGGGCCACATGAGATCCTGCAAGGGTGAGAACACTGCACTAAAAATGAAGGTTCTCAGTGCCACATCACCCAGCAACTGATAACAAAGTACCCCTCCCCCTTACTAAAAACAGCATTCCTCAGACGGGCTTCATCCTCGAACCTGAGGCACGGCTCACCTTCCTCACATGCCCTCAGCCTATCGCTCGCACCAAATTAGCACCTCGTTTGCACAGATCTGAAGTCCCCTTCCTTCCTACCTAGCAACTGAAGGTTGCTAAGGACAAATTTTCGAATATATAAATAAACACGGAGGTGCGTGTGGTTTGCATGTCCTCCCCGTGACGCCAAAAGTCAGGCTAACTGGTGTCTCTACATCAGCCGTAGTGCATGACTGTGGAGTGGCCTGCTATGGACTCCCCTACATCCCATCCTGGGTGTCTTGAGCCTTGTGCCCTGTGCTGCCTGGGATAGGCTCCTGGCCCCCCTCCCGGGACCCCGACCAGGATAAGCGATTAGAAGATGGATTAACACGGAACATTAGTCAGATGCTTTACGCACCATTTCTGCCCGCTTGGCAGACAGAATCCCCGCACGTTCCTGAATGCAGACCCCCCCGTGTTTCACCCGCGATTCCCGCACGCGAGTCCGCCTGGCCCCCCCCGCGGCCAGGACACGCTTCGCATTGTGCCAGCTGGCAGCGGAGAAGGGCCACAGCCTGACACAGGGAAAAGCCACCCCTGGGGTCTGAGACGCGTGGCTGCAGGGGAGGGAGTTGGCAGAGTCTCCCGCCTTTCTGTTCCTCGCCCGTCCCATAAGATCCCCCTCTGGCTTTTACCCACCGAGAGACTAAAAACAGTATTGCAGCAGAACTAGACCGGGAGCTGCAGTAAGACGCAGTGATGCTGAAACGCCACGACAGCCCATCCAGGGTCTAGTTTCAGAAATCGCTACATGAATTTTAAAATATAACAGTGCCATATTTGACCAGGTGAGGTATCGCATGCAGAACAGAATCAGGCAGCTGCTGGTGTGATATTCTGACAGGGTGAATCAAATGGAGACGGTCCAACCACCTGCCTGCAGTTCAGACTAGGTAACCCATCAGAAGCTAAGCAGGTTTGGGCCTGGCCAGGACCAGGATGG
Source organism: Petrocephalus sullivani (assembly GCA_026780845.1). Lineage (NCBI taxonomy): Eukaryota > Metazoa > Chordata > Actinopteri > Osteoglossiformes > Mormyridae > Petrocephalus > Petrocephalus sullivani. The sequence goes on from JAODKM010000042.1 coordinate 12,500,830, forward strand.
GAGACCATCTAGGAAAGCTGAGCTGCTGCTGGAAGAGGTGCTGATGTGGCCAACAGGGAAGCCCATCCTGTGGTCTGTGCGAATCCCAAGGCCCCAGTGCAGTGACGGGGACACCGTGCTGTAAAAATGGTGCTGTCATTCAGATAAGATGTATAACCGAGGTCCTGACTCTCTGAGGTCATAAAAGATCCCTGGGCATCTTTCGAAAGAGTGGGGGTGGTACCCTAATGTCCTGGCTAAAATTGCCCACTGTGTCCCTCTCAAATCTGACCTCCTAATCCTCCCCTCTCTCTAATTGCTGAATTCTCTCCTGCCCCTTCACCACCTAAGCTTCTTTGTCCTCAGCATACTGGTGCAGAATGGCTGCTGTCGCATCATCCGGGGGGGGGCAACACAGTGGTGGCTCAAGAGGCTCCCCATTGCTTCTGTAAAGCACTATGGGAGTCCTGAAAAGCGCTATGTAAATATAGCAAATATCTTGAAAAATTGTCTTAAATGTAACCAGAAAAGGTTATTTTCTGTTGGGGCATGGAGGTACCTGGGGGGAGGTATCCCTCCTAGTATTAAAGCAGGCTCCTATCTTCATCCGAGCCCCACATTGTCCCCTCTGCTTAGATGAAAGGTGTTGCTTACATTTGCACACTGGCTGTTTTGCAGTGCACTTGCACAAACACAACAGCTGCTTTGCAGTGGTCAGGGTCTGGATCAAAGTTTGCAGTGCTGAAGTAGAACCTGCGGAGAGCCAGACGCGCTCACCTCTCCCGCGTTTGTACCGTTGGCAGAAAAGTGAGTGGCTCGCACATCAATGGTCTCGCCACCCAGCACATTTCATCAAGGATACCAGGAGGATCTCTTTGTGGCTGTCATCTGCAATTCTACAGGCTTTACTTGTGAATCTGAAGCCATCAATTACAGAAGCACTGTTATGAGCTGCTAGGCAGAGCCATGTAATAAAACGAACAATGATTGAATTACATCAGACTCTGGAAACCATTAAAGCTGGGAGCTGAAGCATTAAAGTGCTCATTTGAAGGGAACACGCATCATTTGCAAAAGGTGAGCAGGATTAAATCTGAATTAGAAATTATCCGATCCAGAAAAGTCTTCTGCTAAAATTAGGTGTCAGATGTACGCTCCCGTATTTCTGAGAAAAGTGGCTTTTTAAGTGGAATTTTTAGAATCTGTGCATTCTGCAGGGTTAAGCACAATTTTAACTGCTTTTGAATGTGAAATTAAAGAAGACCTTGATTCCAATGTTTAAAGAAGAGGGATGTGAGCGGGAAATAAACAATGACAAACCTCACCGTTTCCAGGAGCTTCAGATGGGTTGGCAATCCAGCTGCTGTGGACAAGTAACGAGAGCAGGAGAACCAGCAGGACCTCCGGCTCCAGGCTACTCTGCCCTCCTGTCTATTTGTGGACAGTTCAGGGCTGAGAAGGTGCGACGCAATTGGATTTAATCTGCGGCCACTGCCCAGAACACAGGGAGCTGCAGTCCACCAATCAGAGTACAGGATTAAGGGTGGAAGGGAGTCCCTGGAAAAGCACAGGGGCACAGACAGCACTGTTAATTCTGCAGGGGTGGGGGCTGGTGGTGGTGGGAAAGGGGGGGGGGGGTGGGTGAGCACTCACTGCTGTGCCTCTGTCCATGTGTCAGGATTACCTGACACACTTAAAGGGCCCTGTCATTTGTGAGGATTCTGTCGACAGACAGCCGTAAGATATAACCATTAAAATACAAATAAAACAACTGCACTGTGCCCAGTGCCATGCCAGTAAAACTCATAAGCTCAAAGTTAAACTCATAGTGACAGTTAAGTTAAACAGTTAATACAATCTAAATAAGACTCTTATGATTAGTTACATTTGACTGTACTAAAAACCTCTTGGTGACACTTTACTGAAAGCGACTAAAATGCTTAGTAGCAACTCAGTTACTACTGACGTACAAGTTATGGACAAAAATAGTCATAAATTAAGATGAGAGTGTGTCATGATTCATTAATGATGCACAAACATGATATCAGTATTTCCCATGTGTTATTCATTACTTGTTCCTTCAATAGTTCCTTCAGTGGTCCACTAAGATTTACAGAATTTACAGATATAGTAACAAATATAGTAACGGCTTGGCATAAATGATGCATCACGATCCATTAATGATAAGCAAACATGAGATCAGTATTTTACATGTGTTATTCATTATTTGTTCCTGCAGTTCCTCCTTCACTGGCTCCTTCAGTAGTTCACAAAAGTTTACATAATTAACAGATATTGTAACAAATATAGTACTGGCTTGAGATAACAGATGTGTTGCGATTCATTAATGATGAACAAACACGAGATGAGTGTGTAACTAACACTTAATTTGTGGTTAATTAGTATATAAGTAATAGCATAATCCTACATTATTTCTGTCGCCATTAAAACTAAAATGCTAGTTAAAGGGATTTTCCACATAGGCGATATAGGTGGATCTTCACTTGGAAGTGAAAACGTGGGCCAGCCTATTGTGCCCAATACGCTAGAGATTAGCAATGCTAAGGAGATGCTAAGCCGAAGGCAGCGGCCCCTCCCATGCAGACAGGCCGGCCCGTGGGCCTGGCACTTCCCTGCCTTGCTTCTTCAGTGTCATTCTCTGCTGATGCCAGGACACCAGTCACGTATCTCACATGGGCTTCTCATAGCACCCTGCACAAGGCGCCCGCCGAGCCACGGGCCGCGGAAAAAAGGACTCAGCGAGCATCTGTAGCTCTTCCGTGCAAAGCTGCCAATTCACACGCAGAAAGACCTCCGCTAAGTCACACCTTCTCTTGCGCTGTTAAAGTTTTACTTATAAACTTGCAGGGGTGGGTAATTCAGGTCCAAAGAGTAAAAATCCAGACCAGGATTTTGTTTCAACCAACCAGTTGAGTATTAAGAATCAGTCACAGAGTGCTCAGCTAGCTGGTTGAAATAAAATCCTGGTCTGGATTTTTACTCTTTGGACCTGCATTACCCACCTCTGTAAACATGTAACATACATTTATTGTACAGCCATCCATCCCTTACCTGTTAGTTATCCAAGCAAAAATGCATCATGGAAGTTTACAGTTAAACTACGTAGCTTACAATTAAACCGTAATTATTCATTGTCCTACTATACGGTTCGACCAGGAACGTTTCATAGTAGAACTGTGAACTCTTCTTTCACGTGAACGTTCACGGCCACCTCTTCTGGTGTTTAATAATTCTGACAGTGAAGTGTATGGTAGATTTCATAGTAGAACCATATAAAGTATGAAAATCCACTGTAAAAATTCACGGTTGAACTGTAAAAGCGCACAGTAAAACTGTCCAACAGGTTTACAATTTTACTATGAAATTCCACAGTGCATTTTTTTCCATGGGATGGCTGCAATGTACAAGGCATGGGAGGGGCAGCGGCATTCCTGGGCTGAGTGAAGTCAGGTGACCGACATTCCTGCAGGACACCTGAGTCTAACTAGGTTATGTTTTCTCTGTAGAGACCCCGATGCCCAGCCTCAGCTACAGCCCTTTCCAGATCACAGCGTGTGTTTTATGTCTGCATGTGTCTTACCACAATGCAAAGCAGCAGATTTCCAAATACAGTCCCGCTTACTTCCCACCAGTGTCATGTGATTCCGCCCTCCCAAAGCAACATTACACTGCGATACCCATAATCCCTGCACAGGGTGCCATCTTATCTTTAAGAATATATAATATCTTATTTTTCTTTAAGACCAACTCATTTGCACAAAATGTCAGTCTTCCATTGTCGGCGGGCTGGTTTGGGAATTCAGTGCCTGATAAGCCTAGTCTGTATGGCAGACACTGCACTGCCTTTTTACAGAAACTCAATAGTAAAAGTTTTACCTCAATGAATCTCTAAGTCTGACGGGGGGGATTTTTCCTCTTCCTTTCCATCGATCCCGTCCCGTCTGCATTGAGGCTTTGACAGCTGATAATGCTGCCTTTCTTCAAATGAACCTTAACTGTTCACTTTTTTAAGATGACGGACAGTCTGACAGTTTTTGGCTCTCGGACAGAAACATACTCGGGTGACCTTCGCCATAGTGCCCAAGGACACCATGTGATACGGGTTTGAGGCCATTTACACCAGCGTTAGCCCGCTAGGAGAACACTTCATCTACCATTATTAATGTAAACTCTTCAATAATGGAATTACTGCAGGAAATCTGTTTTGAACTCGATGACTGGCAGAGAAACTAAAAGTATCCATGATATCTGAGGTTGTGCCCGGTTCTCCAGGGTGCCTTGAGGGCAGCCTGGGAATGCACCAGCTCCTCACACACAAAGCAGGAGAGCCCTACCTCCAGACGCCCCGCCCCCCGGTCGTGGGATTAAGGTCAAGCTGCAGAGCCTCAGACCTGCCAGGGGAGGCGCCCTACGCGCACGGCGACAAACGGTAAACAGTGTGGCAAACAGCTGCCAGGCCGTCGGCACGGCAACCCGCACGCGAGTCTCAGCAGCACCACCTCCAAGCCCCCAAATATATAGGGCAAACAGAAGATGGGCTGTTCACCGGGGTCAGGTTTTTCCCCTCTGGTGCCGAGTCAATTTCAAAACTGTGTTTCTAAGGACTGAGTGCTACCGATGAAACAAAGACACCGCATCGAGAGTCGAGCCACTGCGGCTTAGGTTTTAGCCAACTGGTTGCCCCAATGAAACAGAAAAGCCACACAATCAGGAGTAGCAGAGTACAGCTCAGCTCAGTGGAGAACATCTTCAGCTGAAGACTTTCTTCATGGGGAAGCCAGAAATATTACCGGTACCTCAACGCAACATCAAATGAATGAATAGATAGATAAACAGATTTCTGTTCATTGTGAGTTCTCTGATGGATACAGTCTAGCCCCTCTGAGTTACTGTTACTGCTGTGTCTGCAGCCAAACATGGGGGGGGGGGCTCCAAGGGGAAGGAGCAGAGGAGTCACTGTCTCCTCCTGATCCCGTGACTTTATCCCCCTCCCCCACCCTCCTATTTATGTCTTACTTACCAGAGCATTAAAAACGCTGTCTGTGTGTGAGTCTGCGTGTCGGGTTTTACGAATGGAAGGGTGAGACAGAGCTGACATGGGCCCACAAATGTTTTAATTTTCCATTTAGCAAAAATCACAAAAAAGTGATTTTAAAAAGCTACAAAAAGGTGTCATATATATATATATATATATACACACACACACACATACATACATACATACATACATACATACATACACACACACGAACCCTCCAAACGACTAAGCTTTGAGTCAACGTGCAAACTCTACTCTCACGGACAGTTCATGTCAACGAAATTACCTCAGTTACTCAATATCTTCACAATAACTTTGATGATAATGTGATTTTTTTTTAAATATGTTTCAAGTAATAAATCATTGATTTATTTGTTTATTTTTGCTTTTCCACATCCATAGTTATTTCCTGCAGGCAGTATACCCAGTGTCACTGTGTTTATTCTCTTTATTGTCTGTGCACAGCTTACCAATCCCTACAGCCCCTACAGAATCAGGGTAATGTTAATATCAGATTTGCAGTCCATTTCAAAGTGATGTAGTACATGTGTACTATGCACTTTTCTGCTGGTATAAAGAAATGGGACTTGTGGGTCTCAAATTATAAAGACACACAACAATAAAGTTCTCTCCAGTCTCTACTTTGTTAAATCACCATCTTCCCATTTCTATGCAGACGGCCACTGCTCTCCCCGAAATGCCAGACTGCCATGAGGCTTGACCACACAAGCAACTACCATAAACACCAGCCCGAGCTAAGTCACCCGCCAATTAGGGTTTGGAGTTCGGCGGCTGGGGAGGCAGCGGGGGTGCTTTATGGGCGGCTGCCCGCATCCTCTGACTGACACGTAGTCGGTGGTATTGTGCAAGGAAGGCCGCAAGCCCGGTGTGTGTGAATATGGATGGGGGACGGTTTGAGGAAATCATGGTTTAGCATGGGTGCTAAGGCGCCTAGCGGTATTATCACAGGGGACAGGCCAAAGCCCCGGATATGTGCAGAGAAAACAAACAGATGTACCAAAAGAGGTTCCTTAAATAAAACATATTATTGGAAATGATAATGCAAAAAAAAAATAAATAAATAATAATAAAAAAGATCCAGTCTTCACCACCTGCAAGCTTATGTAACACCACGGCTTATGCAACATCAAGTTTACGCGATGGAGAAACTGCGAAGTAAGACCTTCCGTCATGGAGAACCAGCTGCTAGCTTCAGCACTTTGAATAGGTAGGCTGACTGCAGCACTGGACTCGGGACTAGCCCTTACCCACGATTCAGTACAGGGAGCGTGGTTAACGAGCTGCGGAGGGAGCGGACTCGGCCTGGGGGCTGATTGGGAACGGGGGCAGAGAGGCAGGCCGGTCGCACAGACCGGGCTCTCGAGAACTTCTCCAGTGACCATCAGCAGATTCTCCCGTAACACCACCTGACCACCAGCACTATACAGTATTTAAAACAAAGGCATTCTTTCCTACCTGGGCACCATTAAAATTTAACCTATATGGCGGAGGAAATTTCCCCCAAGACGACGGCGCTGATTCACTAAGTCCCCAAATTGCCACCGAACCCGGCAAACCGAATCGTCAGCATAAAATATGAAACCAGCAGCCTCATGCCTCATTACATTCGGTCTGTCTCAGCAAAACAAGTAACACCTCATGTCAAAACGCATATTCCGATGCATATTTCCCCTATTTGAGAATGATTCTTTTGGACGAGGTGAATAGCGGATGAGATAGAAGCTCCTCTGTCATAACCGCGTGAGATATCAGCTGTCATTCACTATGAGAAGCTAAACAGCATTTTTCCTGCTGTCTTCTCAATGCAGAAAACAGTCAGCTTTAAGCATTCAAGAAAAAAGTTGCACAATGCGCCATCCACAGTGGGCGGGATTATCTCATGCCGTCAATCAGATTTAACCCAATTCCGATTCGCTTATCAGTTCCCACTGCACTGTAATCCTACCTACCAGGGAATTCAAACTATCCATCAGTATTATCATGAGAACATATTCCTGCACAAACACAGTGATGAAACAATGCAGGCCAGCAATGGCACCCTGTGTTCACCCAGTAACTAAAGACCCACACATTATAGATCAGAAACCTTCCCAGAGTTGTAATCTCTGTCTCCTTACCCATAATCCCCCCTGTAAGGCGGCCGCATAATTCTCAGCCTGTAGCATCAATACAGGCAGTCACAATCTACTGGCAAAGTTCATTTCCTGCGTTCTCCTTCATGACCCGCATTCTTCAATGACTCTTTATGGCAAATCTGTCACGAGCATCTGCCGTTAACACCCAGAATACAATTGGGTCTATTTATTGTTCCTCCATATATTAACATTTGTGTTTAGTATTAACTCAGCCAGCAGCTCATTCTGGGGCGACTTGGATGGCCGACCTGACCAGAGGCTCTAAGCTTTAAAAAAAGAAAAAAAAATTGAACTGAACTGTTCCACAGCCTGAACTAGATAAGCAGGTGAAAGACTGATAGATGGAAGGATGGACAGATGGCTGGATAAATGAACAAATCGACCAAAAAAAAAAAAATACAGGCTGACTGCGCAGTACAGCATCCAAGGTGGTACCACAGAGTGAGTATAAAATCAGGCTTTAGGATTCCGGATTAGGAGCAAGAGACATTGCAAAATCAACACAAACTGCTTCTTCCCAAGAGTCTTAGGATGGGCAAACAAATAATGACCAGACAAACATGCTTAGGGATTTAAATTAGACACAGTAGTGGTTTGCCCCAGAAGTGACCTGTAGAATCAGGGGAAGGTCTGCATGAACCAGCTCTGAGATCTTCAGATGGACCCAAGACTAAGAGTTTTCACTTCTGAAGGTTCTTTTTGGACCAGAATGCCAGTGGAGGGAGGGGACACACAAACAGCTAGAGGGTATGAGACGGCCCTTTGGCTGAGGCTCGGGCAGCGCCAAGGAAAGTTCCCGTCCATACGGCCCCTGGCCCGCAAGAGCAGCTTAGGGAATGGCCGGCTCTGTTTGGATTCGGGTGTCACTCCAGGTGTTTGTTTAGTCTGCCGGGCATAAGACATGAGCGCAAAGGTAAAACGGGATGAGCTCACGGATACTCGAGCTTCCCTGTTACGCTGCAGAGGTGGATAAGGGCGCGGGGGGGGGGGGGGGTAGGGGTTGGGTGGGCGAGGGGCTTAGGGCGCGAAAGGGACTGGCCAAGGGGGAAACAAAGGGATAAATGCGGAGAGAGATAC
>JAODKM010000042.1:12509200-12538608 GCA_026780845.1 Petrocephalus sullivani
CAGCTGTGCGGAGCCGTGTCCGCCGCCCACCGGCCTCTGTACTGTGCCGCGTCCGACACAATGCCGCCAGAGTGCCGTGCCGCATGCCCCCTGTGCCGCGCACGTCCCCCCAAATCGGCCGGGGGGCGGGGCGGGATAGCGGACGGTAGGCCGAGAGTCTGAGCGCGCGAAAGGGACAGGCCAACGGAGAAACAACGGCAGACATGCAGAGATAGACACCCGCACATACGAACAAAGTCAAATTTACAAACAGCCGGGCATACAGACGCACTGAAGACACACGGGAAGCAAAAGAAAGCAGGCAGAAGGTACCCAGGACTTCAGGCAAATAACAGGGTCAAGATCAATAGGAGTGTCCATAGAGCCCGCCCGAGAAGGGCAGCAATGCTGGATTCATTAACTCAGCAACCTTGCCAACAATGGTAAGCATTAAACGGAGTTTGCTTGAAAATTCTCCTTTGGGAGTCACAAAAAAAAACAGAATATCCTATTTCGACGTGTGAGTCCATCGTTAGGAATTCCAGGCATCTCGCCTACGAGCCTAAAGACACCGGACTGGTCATGACGTGAATGCCATGTTTTTGTAAGTATGAAGTACTAGTCAAGTGATTCGGCACCCAAACCGCTGCAACCTAAGTACTGCAGATCTCCACTTCCATCCCAGATATTAAAATATTTAGCACATAAACACCTGACTCTTAAGTACTGCAGTTTAAAAGCCACCAACATCCACATCACGGCTACTCGACTTTCACTCCGGCCACGACCGACCCAGGGTTATGTTCCATTAGATGTCCTGCTTAGATATGGACTCGTCAGATTGAAGACGAAGTTCCCATTTACAAAACGACTCGAATATTTAGCTCCTTGCGTATGAGCACTTTTAAATCTTCCACAAATTATCTGAAGTGGTTGCAATTACATTTTTTCACATCTATCGCACAAACGTCTCCAAAGTGTAATGGATTCCTTCACGGGCACTGGCACAGAAACCCAAACACCACGGCCCGCAGAAACGAGAGCCAAGCAGCGCCGGACCGCACAGTTTGTATATCGGGCAGTGTTTGTCGATCACTACGCTCAGTGTATACATGTTTTGCATGCTGTATAGACTATGTGTGGTCTGAAAGCCAGTGCTGTTCACAATTTCCTCACTTACAGAGGCCTGACTATGCTAATTAATAGGAGTTAAAAAGAGTGGCTTGTTCCTGGGGTCGCAGCTCAGAAGAATGTCGGAGATCGAGGAAGGACTGCAAGAGAAGGAGAACCACTGTCCTCCCAGGACACAGCAGAGCTGTTCCAATCAAGCAATCCACCGGGAGGCTTCATAGAAACGCCATCCAGCAGAAATGAACACTGAACAGCTACGTCCATTAATAAGGACACCGGACCCTACAGCTTCAACACGGGACTGATTTGACTTTTGGTGCTTTTCCACTGCCACCAGGAACCGAGCTGTACCATGAACTGGCACTTTTCCATTGCAAAGTATGAGAGCCGTACACGAGCCATACTTGGAGATAAGGGTGTGCTGCACGTGGTTTATCTGAAAGAACAAGGGTATATTGTATGTATTGTTCATTATTAATAATATCGCATATCGCGATGCATTCCCGATAACTGGGACTACTTACTTAAAAAAGTACGATAGAACAGCTGAACAGAATGGATTCATAATGCAAATTTACACAACCGAATGCTGATTCTGCTACGGTTTGATACTTGCGTAACACGGCAATTCTCACAGACGTGCTAGCAGAAATTAGCACACGGTAAATCATGATGTTCACTATGCGAACTGTAAAGAAGCATCCCTTCGGTTTTAAGTCACCGTCGCTCTGCAAACCCGGCAACGCCTGTACCGACCAGGAAAACCAAAGCGAGCTGGAACCGCGGTGTTACGAGTCATTCTTCGTGGCACGGCTCTAGTACGGGTCGGTTCCTGTATGCCAGTGAGAAGAGTACCATTCGACTCCAATTTACACTGGCATGATCCCTTAAAGAAGACAGCAGACAGATTTGGCCGATTTCCTTCCGCAGTCCCACCCGCTGTACCGTAGCAGCTGGATGCCTGTAGCACACATTTGTGCCCGGGGCTGCTGATGTAAAGAAAAAATGGCTACAGCTGTATAAACCAGTGGTGGCGAGTGGCTCAGTGGGCTAAGTCTCTGTGCCTGTCATCCGAAGGTGAGGCTTGGCTTCGGCAGAGCAGGCACATGTCTGTGGGCCCTTCAGCAAGGCCCTTAACCCCCAGGTGTCATAGGTGACTGCTCTTCCTTGTGACCCCCCCCCCCCATGCTTGCTCCCAGCTGTGTGTGTCTCATGGAGAGCAGATGGGGTAGGCAAGAGCAAACTCCCCCAGAAGGATCAATAAAGCATCAATCTATCCGAAACAGCACAGCTGTTATGGCGTAAGTGCTTAAGAAGGGGGATGGAACAGTGGTATTTGCTTAAAGGTACGGAGTGAGGAGAGGAAATCTGTAATCACTGACTGCATTCTGGGGATCACTGACTCTGTCCTGATAGAATCATAGCCTGTTTCACCATGTGAGGAGCTCAGGATAGACACCCCCTCCTCCGACACACACACACACACACACACACACGGCCCCACCGTCACAGGCCTTGCCGGGCCAGAAGAGACAGGCATTAATCATGAGCCTTAAGATGCTCAAATGCTCAGTCTGCCGTCGCAACGGAATGACAGTGAACACACCAGAGCTGCAGGCACACGGCATTAGCACGCGGCTAAAGCATGTGACTGCATGCACAGTCAATCCCTCCTCTAGGGGCCTGAAGTGTTTATTAAACATTGTGCACATGATATGTGTTTTCTGTTACCGGTGTTATGTATATAAACCAAGCAATGCATTTAATCTTAGGTTAATTTCAGTGAAAGTGTAATATGTGTCACGCAATATCTGTCAGAATAAGAATTCTGTCACAGTTTAAGAACATCACACCTCTCTGTGCTCCCCAATTAGACAAACCCCTGTGTGTTAAACCCCATACTGGGGTATTGGTAAAGGCAGACCCCCAAAATACTATACTGTAAACTGAAACTAGGACAAACTGTAAAACTGTTAAAAAAACACCTGCATGCACGCAGTTGAGATTTAGGAACAGTGCCCACAACAACCAGGATTTCATGCCACAAAACTCTGAAGTTTGCTACATGGTAAATTAATTACGTACAAAATGAAACACCCGTGTTCCACTGCGGTGACAGCCAGCCGTAACATTCAGCTGCAGAAGCATCGGATGCCCAGTTAAGTATTCTGGGATGGATGCCATGTATGAATTTCCAGAAAGGCAGTTATCTTACTGGGTGAGAACTATACCATGACACCAGCGATACAAAGCCAGGCATCCCTGCAGATTTCAATGTAGTAGTGCACTAAATGCAATCTAGTACCAGTTAGGTAAACTTCCAGCAAAAACAAATTAAACTTCATTTAACAATAACATACCACATTATTCTTCTTCGTATTATTATTATTATTATCATCATCTACTATAATAAAAAAAATCAATGGCTGACCAAGGGAGATGTCACACAAAGCAACACGCCCCGCACGCCCGGCGAAGCAGATTTCCGCACCTATCGCCACTGCTCATTCCGAAATATCGCAAAACCGCAGAGCCGGCTGGTAACAGATTACCCGGCGTGGTACAACTAACCAGTTATTCGCTCCCCTCCCCATTTTCAGTCCGCTATTCGCCTAATAATCGCCTTCAGCGCAATTCCATTTTACTTTTACTCCTCTGTCATTAAAAGAACCGCGTGACAAATCGCCGTCGTACCGGTAAATGCAATTTATCGAGTTCGATTTATCCGATGCCAATGCGATATACGGCTTCGCTCCACATCACATTACATTACCCACAGTCATCCGTGCGGGAATCTCAGCTCCCGCCCGCAGGCGTGCCGACATGCTGGCACATTTACTACGCGCCGCACACCGAGAAGCACACAAGGCGAAGACTGACCCAGGTCCCCGGCGTCCATCCCGTAACTAACGCCGACAGCGCTGTCCGTGTCATCGGAAGCCGCGGACACGCTCGGCAGACTGCCGTCCCCGGCCTCCGCCGAACCTGCCGCTCCTTCCCCGTCCGCTTCCATTCAGAAACCGGCAATTACCAGCAAAAAAAAAAAAGCAAAATAGGGTGATGGAGCTGATAGAGCGTTAATTAGACGGACGAGCTGCGCCGGCCGTTACTAATGCAGACATTTGGCTAAGCGGGGTGTCGCCGAGCACGGGGCGCATCTAGCGCGGACCTGCGCTCCGCATCGGCGCTGCGTGAGAGCCGCACTCGCAGGCGCGCCCGCCTGCCCCTGCGCCGCCGACCGTGCCTTTCATCCGACCCATCCTGTACCACGGCGCTCGGCGGGCTGCGCGTCACGGCGCCGCTCGGCTCTGCGACGGAAGCGCCCGAAGCCAGGTGACGTCAGGGCCGAAGTCCCGGCCGAAGGAGGGCCGCCCGCAGGCATACCAAAGACGAGGGCGCAGCGCCCCCGCACGGACAAGCGAAGATCCACGATGCTGCGTTTTATTCTGCAGACTCGTTGTCAGGTGCAGTAAAAGCAATCGCCACAATGTCCATCTGGCCGAACAATCTATAATATTAGCTTCAATATTTGACTGACATACCTTTGATCGAATTATAGAACGTTTTGGTACATGAAATACAATTAAAAATTTTAAAATGTATCAAAAGCATATTGTGCAATCAATACACAAATTTCCCCCCCAGTATAACAGGAATTATATAATTCTGCAGCCCACATTGCATTAATCCCCATTCTGAGCCTAGAGCCACTCTACTAAAGTACACACAGGAAAGACAATGAGCCAGTACTGACATCCTGACCAGCCCATACTTGTGCATTTGGCTTTCTGGAGAGCTACAATTTATTTGTGAAACAGCTTTAAGGCAGTATACAGGTTCACATTTTTATTCAGAATACCACCTGTGAACAGAAGAATGTTCTCTGCATCATTGCAGGCTGCTCGTATTTCATCTGCAAAATATTATACACATTATCTAGCCAACGTATCGTTTTCAAAACCAATTTGCATAACTTGCACGTCTCATTTCCTCTAGAGCAGGGTTGGGCAATCTTACCCGCAAAGAGCCGGTGTGTATGCATGTTTTCAGGATAACCCCCAAGGTCAGCTGTTCAAACCCAGGTGTAAGAATTCTTCAGCCAGTCCTTTAATTAGTGATCTAATTAGGGAGTTGCAGCGAAAACCTGCATACACACCAGCCCTTTGCAGATAAGATTGCCCACCCCTGCTCTAGAGCAGGGCTGGCCAACCCTGCAGAGCTTAGGTGCAACCCTAATTTAACACCTGATACTGATAACCAGGCCCTTCAGAAGCATCTGAATTAGAGTCAGCTATGTTGAAGCAAAGCTGACTAATACTGAGATGCTTTTGAAGGGCCTGGTTATCAGTATCAGGTGTGTTAAATTAGGGCTGCACCCAAGCTCTGCAGGGTTGTGGCTCTCCAGGAGCAGGGTTGGCCAGCCCTGCGCTAGTCTAGAGGAATGACTCTCCCCAACCAGCACCACTTTAACTAAACATTGCCATAATTACAGGTGGATGGTTCAGGTCCAGGCCAGGTTGTGTTTTGGTCAACCAACTAGTTGAGTACCATGTGATTCTATATTCAACTGGCTGGTTGAAATAAAACGTTTATCTGGATGTTTACCTCCAGAACCACGTACCTCTAGCCCAGGGGTGTCAAACTCCAGTCCTGGAGGGCCAGAGCCCTGCACATTTTTGGTTTTACCCTCATTTAACACACCCGATCCAATCTTTGCAGCCAATTACCACACAGCTCTTCAGCTCAATCATTTGTGGTGGAACAGGGAAAGAACCAAGCTACACAGGGCACCGGCCGACCATGACTGGAGTTTGACACTTGTGCTCTAGCCATAACCGGGCCCAATTTACCCATCTAGGGCTCCATAGGGGGTGCTGCTGTCCCACACCATCGAGACCGCGGGTTTGAATCCCGCCTCGGCGCTGGCCGTGTTAAGTCGGCGTGTTCCAACTTCCTACAGTGTGTGAGAGACACGTCCTCCCTGCAATATAATATCCTGTTCTGGCTGAACTCCCGCCTTTCCCCAGTGGTCCCCGCCTGGGATAGGCCCCAGGACCCGGTGCTACCCAGCTCAGAATGTACGGAAAAAATGGGAGAAAAAAAAAAAAAAAGTGACAGTGTAGCTTGGGTACTGGGCTGAGAAACACTGCTTTGTGAAATACATCCCCAGGACCATCAGTGTCTGGATGCTCCACATACAGAATACCAAATCCCTAGGTTTTTCCTAGGAAAAACCCACTTACACACCCCACAAACAACTTTCAAGAGAGGAGAGGAGCTGCATGAAATAAAAACTGCCTACAACAATTTGGATAAAGAATCTGTTTATTGTTGTTAGGCATTACAAAAGAAACATTTGACCATTATAGATTCAGATATAAATTAGCATCCCTGCTCTCGCACAGGCTGGCTGCAGTGGGGACAGGTCCTTCCCAGAGTAGGGGGTGCACGACAGAATAAATCAGGCCTGCCCATTCCGACAGACGGGTTTGAGGGCAGGCCGTCACTGGCCTGGGAGTAGACCCGCCCACTGGCAGCATGCAATGGGAGAGGCGGGGCTAATGTCAGTATGTGTTGAGAGAAGCTAGCCAAACTACAGATACTTGGGAAGATCCTTTTCAATCACCTGAAGAGGAACACAGGAAATGACTTATCGGTTCATTGTCGTGTAACCTTTGTGCCAAGGTTGAAAGCGGTTGACAGGTTATGACCAAGCTTTTAAAGTTACAGTAGCATTCATACAAAGTGATTTAGTCATGAACAATTCCTTGGGGACAGTGCATGTGTAACTTACGACTGGGTCATCCATTGGTGAAAATCTCTTCACAACTTTGCCTTCACGGTCAATGAGGAACTAAGCAAAAGTACGGGTTGGGAAAGAAGTATGCCATTACAAAATGGTTTCCCTTTGCATGGCATCTGGTTTGGAACGCAGGCTTAAAAAAAAAAATATTATATATATATATATATATATATATATATAAAAATTTATAGCAATCACATTAATCAAAATGGTCCAACTACCCATTTACCTTTAATTACGTTGAGAAAATTGAAGTTGCTACAGAATGTCTTCCTTTTGAAAATGCAGTCAGACAAACCCCTTTGTGACAGGAGAGGTCACTGGTAACATCAGGCAGTACAACCACTTCTCATTTCGCAACTACCTCAGTTAGTAGCCAATCACGAATCTTACAGTTAAAAAAAAAAAAAATGTAAATTCCAACCAATGTGCATTCACAATCAATTTCAATAAACCTAACAACTTTGCTCCATGTTCAAAAAAAATATAATTGTCCACTTCATTAAGGGTTTAAACACCCCCCCACACTGTACAGAAAGCCAACGTCATACCTAGGCTAGTGATTTTCACTTAGTGACCATTTTGATTAACGACCCCCATGTCAGAACAGAACTTCCGCTAAATGAGGGGCTGTACAACAATTTCCCCGAATAGGCCCAACTTTCCAGCCGTGTGGCCAGGCAGCTTCTGCAAGCCGTAGTGTGGGTAGGAGGAGGAGCTGGCCAACCAGCAAACCATTAGCTCACATTCAGAAAAGATTAGGCACTGCCTGCGTTTAAGGCTAGCTAAATCGTAACACTCCGTATAAGGGCACATCACAATTGTCAACTTAAAATTACCTTTGTGAAATTCCATTTGATGTTGCTGTGAAGGGGGAAGACAGGAGGATTACCAGAAATATTCCACACAATGTTGATAATTCCACAATTTATGATATCACAATCATGACAAGTCGGCCAATTAAGAAATCCCCAAGATCTTAAATTCAAATCATGGAGTTGTTGACCCCATAAGGGCTCGAAGATAATCTCTCAGCCGGGAAACTCACTTTCCCAGCGTCCCTTTCCCCTGGGGCTGCTCCTTCATCCACTTCCACAAGGGCAGCGCGTTATCCCCATTGACGTCAATCTTGCTGAAGAGGTCAAAGTTAGCATTGTAACCCTTGGCAAACTCCTTGATCTCCTCCTCGGTTCCTGGTTCCTGAGGAGAGACCACACCCAGTTTGTGTGCATGTAGATGTTGCTTTGGGCAAAAACTTATTGCTGTGCCGACTGATCTTTTGTTATACTTCTTACAATATACAAAATAAATAACTTATTAACAAACACCCCCTCTTTTCTGGCTATATGCAACACCAACGTATGCCATTGGTCTAGGTCTGGAGGTTATAACAGGTAAGCAGCAAAGTGCAGTACTAGCAGGAAGTGAAACAGTTTGGGAAAGTAAAAGAAAGCAGTCCTTCATTCATCCAGGACATTGCAGATCACGCAACTGAGGAGAATAAGGGATTATACAGAACATATTCAAATAGATACACAGAGCCCAAAGGCCAATTTACTGTAGTTAATTCTGCTCATACAGAAGAGTACCCTACAATACTTTAGCTGCTAAACACACCAATGTCTACTTTGACCTAGTCAACTGGCAGCACGGATAGGACAAAGATCAGGGTGATATGCCACCAAGTCTAGCAATACGCATATGAAATTAGGTCAAAGTGACTAAGGTCACCAGCTCAGTCAAGTTGCGCGACAGGATGAAGAAATGGTGTCTGAGGCCTGACCTGTTTCCCAAACTGATTGCAGGGAAAACCCAGGATTCGTAAACCTTGCTCAGCGTACGTGTCGTGCATTTTCGCAAGCTGAGTGTAGTTTACTGGGGTCTTGCCTCATTTGGAGGCAACATTGGTGATGATGCAGACAAAGCCTCTGGGGGAAGAGCGAGAAAAGCAGGGGGATGAATGAGGGTTAAAGGAACATAACATCCTAAACCAAAGCAATCACCAAGCCAGTATAATGAATCAGCCATCTTCAGACGACCATTAAGACTGGGGGTTGCTGCAATACTACAATTTCAAACTCGGGGAGAGAAGACAAAATATTGGGGCATTTGTTTTTTTAATGAAAAAAAGATTAGAACAATATAAATATTAATTACAAGTAGCTGGCATCATATTTTCGTTACTGACCAAACGGTCGGTAGCTGTGCCTCAAATGGAGGAGGCAAAGATGGCAGCTGGTAGCAGTACTGCTGCAAATCAGTGTCCAATCCAATAGTAATGTTTAGGATCGATTAGTATCCGAGGACGGATTTCTTTGACAACTTTAAGACATTCACAATTATTCCACTGCTACTAGTATAAACCATAATGCCATTTAAAAGATATCAGGAGGTCTTTATAGTGATGTCCTGGTTAAAGGTTCAGTCCTGGCTTGTGCTGCACTTCTGTGATGAAAAGGCCAGAGCAAGGTTCCCTTCACTAATCACAGCATCATCAGGTTATGAGATGGGTGCTTGTGTGGTTGCACGTGGATTAGGCCTCTAATGGGACTGATAAACTCAGACGGGAGAGTTCGCGTGAAGCGCACGCACCTGTATTTCTCCAGAGACACCAATTCACCGTCAATGTCCTTTGCGGAAAAATCGTAGATGGATGTGGCCTTGCGCCAGTCTTCAGCCTCTGCAGACTGAAAGAGAAAGAGAAATGAAAGGTCTAGGGCCTGCCATGACCTTAGGAACTGTGCGAGCCCAACAAGCAAGCATTAAGGATTAGAGGACGTTGGGTACGGAAGGAACCATTAACAGCCATCAGCATTCAGGTCCATCAAGTTTGTTGTTCTTAGCATGCCAGAGTTTCATTGAAAAACCTGCAAAATTCTATGCATTTTGATAGAAAGAAGGCTTCCATGGATGGATGGATGGAAGGCTTCCTCACTTCCAAAAGAGGGCAGCTGAAACCCAAGAATGCATAACCTTGCTGATCAATAGGTCAAATTTGCTACTTCATAAAGACGGCAGCCTTTGAAATCCGTAGCAAAGTGATGACAAACTGAAAGCCCAATTCACACATTATACAAAATTCATCTTGGGGTTTCGACTATAGCAAAAGAACATGCAATTAGTTCGATCTAAAAATAAATGAACACACAATCAAAATATTGCCCCAAACTAACAGTGGATAACTACTTGGCACTGTAGCCTCACACTTCCAGGACCTGACATTCAGCAGTTTGTGCTTTAATCCCAGGTTCCTCTTTCAGTCCAAAACAGTTAGGCGAAACAGTGACTCTAAATGGCCCTTTATTTTATTTATATTATATATAAATAATACATACATATACAGACACACATAAATCTTGCAGAACACACATCTGACCCAGCATTTTCAAAATAAACACAGTCTCACTGCTGCACAAATAGCATAAATAACCCAAAGGGCACAGCAGCCGAGACCCACTTTCGATCTGACGCACTTCACGACAGAATCTCCCTTTCAACGCCAAACCGGGGGCTCTAACTTCGGCGGAGGCTCCCCGGGGGCAGCACAGACACACGCACTGCGGCTCCTACCCCGACCATAAACACCCGGCAGGTATAACGCCATTTACGTATCCATCCGCCAAAAACCGCACAGACGCAGCACAAGCAAATCAGCGCGATTTACATGGCAAAGCCAACACCACACTACCGTGCTGATAAGAACGGACTTGGTTGCTGATAAAGTTTAATTCAGTGACAGATTTAGAATGAATGCGCCGCGAATATAGCATGTGGCGTTAAAATAAACGCACGCTTCCCAGAAGCCACCGCGCTCCGTCATCACCTGGCTAAGCAGTGACCCCGTCATATACATGGCTGACGCTTCAGTAATATCCTTCCCTAACTCGGCTAGTTAACAGCGAGTTTAGCGCGGATAACGCGTAACCTGAATGTATAGATTAAGTCCTGCCCGGGGTATATTTCCTTACCATGGCTCGAACGCACCCTCGCCGAGCGAGAGCGACAACCAGCAGCGCAGTTCTGATCAGCCGCATAAGCTGCGCGCAGCGAAACAACGGTCACCGGGCGCGGCCACGCCCTAAATCACGTGGTGCGCGCACGGGCGTGGGCGCAGCCAATCAGCGCACCCTAAACAAGCGCGTGTTAACCCGCGGCATGCGTGCGGTTTTATGGCGATGAGTTAGTTGCTTGTATGTATAAAACCAGCCTGTTTTGTGTGTTTTGACATCTTTATATTCTTTCATACGAGTCTTGAGACTTATTGGTCGGTCATTCTCTAAGTCTATGGTATGGCAGTGGGGGGCCGGGGTTCATTCCTGGTCCCAGCTGGGCTGGATCAGTATAAAAATGTATTCTGACTTGCAATTATTAATTTATTAACCGGCTCTCAGTTATTTGCACACGAGTCTAGATTACTCGCCCGAGGCGAGCTTAAATTACAGCCCTGCCTGACCTATGCAACAGCAATAAAATACGGTCCTGCGATTGGCATGGAAATATTCTGCCGTTTTAATTGTGCTTAAACATATTATGGCTCAGATAATTTTTTTTCACTTCTATTTCTATGTGAGCAATGAAAAATTATAATTATTGCACTGACTAGCTGCTTATGATTAACACTCCATACGTAGTTCTACTTGCAGATTGTTTATTCGGCAGGGAAAAGTTAAATATAGCGTGTATATTATGCGGTTTCAAATTAACCAGGCAGGTGCGATCTATTTTCTTTACTGTATAAACAGGCAAGATTTGGACAGCAGTTTGGGGTGAAATATTCGGAGACGAACATGCAGGTTATCTTGAGATAGCTTAATTGCTATGTTACATATATTCTAAACGTGATCAATAAATTTTCTCCATCCCGTTTTATAGATAGGTCTGATAGGTTTGCATAACGGTACTTTATGCATGCGCCGTATAATTTTACTGTAGTATAATATGCTTGCTCCTCGATCATTTCTACTCAAGTTGTGCCATGACCGAGGTTATCTAGTGACACAAGACGAGCTGGACCAGACTAGACGAATTTAAGAGCCAGTGTGCAGGCAAGCCCAGTGATGGGCGACCGCGGCGAACCCCTTACGGAAATTGTGGTTTCCTATGGTTTTTTGGGTTTTGGGTATGGGTTTTTTACAGTAACCATGGTTTTACTATGGCACCTCATGGAAATTATGATTACTAAGCTCCTACCCATAGTATGATCATGGTTAACTTATAGCACGAAATGGTAACTGTGGTGCTACTATGGTTTACTTATAGCACTGCATGGTAACTGCAGTGAAACCATGATAAAACCATAGTCATAAACTCATGGTTACCCAAAAAACCATAGTAAAACCATGGTTCATTTTCGTAGGGGCCTGACCTCAGTATTCTGGCCGCCCACAGTGATGACCCCACAGACCAGATGCTTGTCTTTTTCCCAGGTTTCTGATTAATAATGTCTCAATTTTATGTCAGTAGAGAAATGTAAAGTGGTACAGAGAATATGAAAATGTTTGTTAATATAAATACATTTCCCCATTAATCCCTTAAAAAAAATAGATGTCTTAAACTTAATAGTAGGATGATTTTTGTCTTTTGCAGAGGAACCTAAAGTTGGCATTAAGACCATCGACCTATGCAGGAGGAGAACATTATAAGGGCTATCATTGTGGTGCAGCTGGGCATGGCACCCTCCGCTGAACAGGTATGGCAAGGCAGTGTTGGACTGTGACAGTCTAGTTTATGGAATAATGGCCATTCTCTACTGGTAGATTTAATAAACTAATGTGTGTGGAATTGCTCAGTCTTTAGTTGATATGGCTCCCAAGTACATCCTGGAGCAGTTTCGGCAACAAGAACTACTTATCAACATCACTGAACACGAGGTGAGGCAGCAGTACTTGGGTGAGTTTGGCCTGACCAGATAATCCATGTAATCCCAGACACTTTGAGCCTGTACAGGATCTGTGGACTACCATTTAAATTAAAAGGACCTGGATTTCACTTAAGCGCTGAGTTCGTGCTGTGTGCTGATTGGTCAGTCTTCTATAATCATGCATTTTTCGCTGCTGTTAATTTGAAGCAGCTGGATGAGTCTTTCAATCAAGGAAACAAAACATTAAAAGCACAAGAAGAACTGAACTATATAGCCAAGCACAGGAGCCTTTCAGTTTTAATGTAGTTTGTAAAACCTTGAATGAATGGATGGATGGATGGATGGATGGATGAATGATACATACTTCATTGATCTAGAGGAAAAGAGAGAGTAGCTCAAAGTGTCCTCCTTGACACAGATTATCTAGTTGTAATATAGTGGTAAATTCTAATATTTCGCAAATAATTATTGGTTAGACCTCACACGGCTAGGAGCTGTTAGGCTCACATTGAAGAACATGAGGTTTTACTTAAGCTGACGTCTTTAATTGTAATGATCAGTGAGCATTTGTTGTTCCATTGCAGTTAGTTTCGGAACACATTGTGATGACAAAGGAGGAGGTGACTGAGCTTTGGACTCGGTATTATCCTTTTGATGTTAAGGTATAAATCACCTTCGGCAAGTGATTTGTAAATCGGGACATGAATTAATGGATTAATGCAGGTGATGCAGTGCTGCTTTGAGAGAATGCCGCACCACGGCAGCACCTGCACCGCAAGATGGAACATTACAGGAGGTATTAAAGCAGGTTTAGCTTCATTAGAAGGAGAAACACATGTTGGGCAGCGCTTTACTTGAGTAATATAGTAACTCAGTTACTACTTACGTACAGATCATGAACAAATATAGTAGCTGCCTGAAATGCTTGAACCATTTTGATTGATTACTGGCGGACAAACAACTAACACGTACTTTCTGCTTAATTAATACGTTAAATAAGAGTGTACTGCTACATTATTTGTGCCCCCTGAAATAAAGCATTATGACATTTTGCACTAAATAGGCAAGAATTATACAAGTGAAATAAGGCACCTCTAATATTAGCATGGAATGTGGAGAAACGGCTAGATTTCATCGTTTTTTTGCAAGCCCCCAAACTCAATTCAGTAAACTCAAAGAAAGCCAGCTTCCCCGGATCCCACTGCACAATACTTTGGCTTGAAAAGGGGACAGGAGAGAGGACGCCTGCTCCACACTGCCTCTGTGTGTTCAGAAAAAGCCCTCCAAATGTTGGTAATCAGCCTTTACGTCCTTTACGTGCTGCGCAGGTGGTGAAGAACAGCAGGCCGAGCGAGATGGCCGGGGAGTATATCACATACAGGCTGTATGTGCAGGGCACGCGAGGGTATGCGCGCTTTGTGTGGGACGCCGCTGAGTCCTCTGGTGTACTTCACAACATGACCTCTACTTTAAGACTTTTTTTGCTGTGTTTAAGAAGGAAAAACAAATTGGATGATTTTTTTCCCATTTTAGTTAGAATTGAAAAGCATAGGTATAGTTCAAGTCTTTGCTATTTTATGTACATGAAAATTAATAACAGTATATCAGCTTGTACAAAAATGTATACAAAAATATGGAATGCATAATAATGATAGCCCTTGCAATCATAAAACATTATTTAAAAATTCGCTCGAAAGCAATAAATACAGAAGTTTCCCATACATTACGTTATCAGCCCATGCGGCTGGAAAAGTCGAAAAACATCGAAACATCGAAAACTCCATTATATAAAAACTCGTATTCCTTACATCTCTGAAGTACCATTATATGCACATGGGAATTGAACTTACGCTAATCAGGAAATTGTAAAAGGGTGCAACATAGCCATGCAAGCGCAAATAAAGCGCTTTCATACTGAAAAGGCCTGTAATGGAGAGACTTGCATATTACTGTAAAGTAAGCAGGTGATGATGTCTAAACCAGGCAGTAGCTGCAATATTGCAAGTGTTTTCAGACGCTAGCGTTGGTCTTTTATTTCCAGTTCTGGCACATTAATACATGTACTGTTCGACCTTAGGCTATCATCATTATAGTATTTTTATAGGCGCAATGTACACCGCCCGACCAAAAAAAGGTCACCATTTGAATCTGAATCAGCAGATACTTAAAAGCCACTGACTGCATCATTATTACAGCTCAGCAATGTTATAAAGCAATAAAGTGACGTAAGCTTAGTAGCCTAACCTACTGAATGGCCCGGTTAACCCATCAATGGAATTTTTTCTTCCTTAATGGCACCACAGTCTTGACCTTAATTCCACTGAAAGTCTTTGGGAATCGATATAATAAGAAGACTTCACAGAGTGGTTCAACGCCTGCTGTCAATACAATATATCAATGAGAAATGAATGCAAATCTGGAGAAAAATTAATGGTGAGATGTTGCATAAGCTTGTGGAAACAATACCATGATGAATGTGCACTATAATCATAGCTAATGGCGGTCCAGCAAAATAATGGCCAGGCAGTGTACTAGGGAAGTAGTAGTTTCTCCTGTTTGAAAATATGTTGTGTGCATGAGGACGTTTCTTAGCAAAACCTTAAGTATATGCTGCAGATTTTCTGCTCTACCTCATACGGATGACCTCCTTCAGGCAATTTCCCAGAATGCTGTGCTGCAGGGAGGATGCCAGCTCCTACCCAGTGGAACAAAAAACACATCAGTTCCCTGCTATCACATATTAAGGTGATATTTTGATTGGATGAAATGGAAAAGAGAACCACCAGTTTCATAAAAAGCACAAGCAGTTTGACAGCTGTTCAATTTACCAGGCCCTTGGAATCTATGTAGGACAGCCCCCACCTCCATTACACGGTCTTGTTGGAGATGCACCAAAATGCACGTCAGAGCCTTGGATTAAAAAAAAACTAGGGCTTCAGTGCTCCAAAGAGGAAGACGAAGAATAATCACCTGGAAAACACCCTCAGCCCCCTGTACTCTGGAGGAAAGAGACCCAGAGAAAAAGGGAACTGGAATAGTTGCCAATACACAAGAGAAAGGCCTGAAGGCCCAAACTGAGTGTAAAACATTAAGTCCTGCATTCTCCTGCGTCCGCATTCAAAGCCCAGCACGTGCCGTCTCCGCGCGGTCATGAACGGCACTGCTGTCCCGGGACATGAGCGACAGGTCGTCGCTGTCAACAAATGCAGGATGAACGCAAGTGCAAGATGCTATAATACAAGCAAATCAGTCTTGTAGCAGTGAATAACAGACTCCTGCCTTTAACTTCAGAAAAACATCATAAATGCGAAACACTCTGTGATGTAGGTACAAATGGCACATTGACGACGATTTATCGGAGAAGACGGCAAACTGCTTTCAAAGAAATAATAAAACCGGCGATGTGGACTCGACTGCCGAGAGTTGTGAGTAAGCTGCTACGTTAGCTGCCTCTGATGCTTTCGCTCTGTAAATGGCTAACAGCTGCAGTTTCTGATCGATCTCACGGCACAGCGATGCCACCAGTGTCTTCTGAGAACAGATGCTCAAGGAAAGAGGCACATTTCAGAAAGATGAGAGGAAATGGTAGAAATGCACATATGAAAGCTTAGAAGGTACATTCTGCACAGTTTCTAAAAGGCTGGACTCGCCAGCGATGGTGTGGATGACCCCGTGCGGCCAGCTCAGGGTGCGGGGCTGGAAGCCTCCCGGTCCTGCTCGGAGCTCTCTGCGTCCTGGGGAGGTTCGCTTTCAGGGAGAGGTGGGGGCTGCACTGACAGGTCCAGGCTGGCCCTGGGGCTCAGGGGCTCATCGTCGGTACTCGTTTCGCTGGCCTGCTTGGCCAGCCTGGGGGCCTGGGTCGTGTCCCCGGGGCTGCCAGCCACCTCTTCGAGGTCGGAGTCCGAATCCAGGGACCTCTCTCGCGAGCCAGAAGATCCCAAGGAGTTTCCTGGGTGAGGAACACAAACACATTCAGGCATTCTGCGAGTAATTTGGGTTATCCCATAATGCATTAGGGCCAGGTGATGTATAGATAAAATATAATGTCTAACTGTTTAACCAAGCATAGGAGCTTTTCAGTTTTAAAGTAGTTTGCAACACCACAGGCTGACAGACAGACAGTTAGTTAGTTACTTAGTTAGTTGATCCCAAGGAAAAGGGTTTGTAGTTCAAAGTGACCTTCCCGACCTAAACTGCACTGCATACTGAAGAAGCTTCGTTGCTAGCAGAAGCACTACAGCACTGGTCAGAAGCTCACCCGAGAAATCATCCACCAAGTCCTTGGAAGGTAACCTGCTTCGTTCCCCGGTCCCGGCTGCTCCTTCCCCTGCCCCCACGCTCTCCTTACTGCTGTCAGCACTGAGGTCCTGGATCAGAGTGGAGGGGGTGCCATAGAGTTGGCACAGGTATATTTTTCATGACCGCACTGTGCGGTTGAGAGTCGACCACACATGTTCTCTCTGTGGTGGTGATACCCCCTTCAGAGTGTGTGTATGTTAGGATGGGGGGCGTACCTGGCTGTTCCTTTCGGAGGCGGAGCCAGCGGCAGGTCTGGCAGGGCTGCTGCTGCTTGAGAAGATGCGACTATAGAACACAATGAGAGCCTCGACGATGCGAGCCTGGTGGGGGTAGTCCACCAGCGAGGACAGGGACACTGTGGCCCCCGTGGGCCGTGGCCGCATCAGCGTGGGCCCAAACACTATTCCTAGGTTGCTTGGGTTCATCTTGTTCTCCTGCTCCAGCGCCGCAATCCTGCAGAGGATCAATAATTTTGTTAAAAAATATTCAGCCCCGTGACATGCTGCCCTCCAGGACTAGATTTGGGGAACCGCAGAAAGCACCGGGCTGGGGTACAACTAGGATGAGATGCCAATCCATAGCAGGGCACACACACAGTCTTTACACCTCCTGATAGGGGGTGTGTTTCCCAAAAGCATAGTTGCTAACTACGTTAGCATCTTACATAGTTGGACTCATGCAACTGAATGAATTCAACTACCTGTATGTCAGTTGCTAACAGGAGCTTTCGGGAAACGCACCTAGGGTTAGGGTTGGGGCAAGTCGCCCTTCTGAGGGCAAATTAAAACCTCGTTCATGACAGCGATCAGAGGTTAACTACCAACCAGAAGCCTCCAACTGCGTATATGTTATGGACCAAACTTCTTTAGGAAAGTGTCCAGAATCCAGGCTGTACTCAGGCAAAGGGAGGTGCTACAGCGCTTATTTAAAGAACTTCTCCCTGGGATCAATAGACTACATGTGATCTTGTTGTCTTACTTGCAGAGGTGCCGGATGATGCCCTGCAGTGTAGCCAGGTTGGGTCGGGGCAGATCCTGCAGCAGGACCCGTAGACGTTCTACCAGCACCAATGCCTCAGGCTCTGTGGCCGCACCCAGGTCTGCCAGTTCTGCGCCCTTGACACTCTCGGCGCCGTCTCCCAGCTCTCCCTTCAGGCTCTCCTTGGCCATGCCCATCAGGTCGTTGTACATCCGGAATGGCATGACGGGCTCCGGGAGCTGGTGGGGGAGGATTGCAATGTTAAATCCATGAGGGAAGCTCTACCCTGTTAACACTGTGGTACGGCGCTTACAGTGAGGTTACAAAATGCCTAGGTGGGGTGACATGCAAGTATGTGGAGAGTACCTGTCTCAGGTAGAGTTTGAGCACGTTGCTGATGTCATGGGGTGAAGCCTGGGACAGCTCCACCAGCTCCTTGCCGTTCTCGAAAGCCTGGCAGAGCTTCTCCACCCGTGTCTTCACTCCGTTCACCCGGTAGATGCCCTGCATTGAGACAGAGCCACCCCGCAAGTGACGATCGCAACCAGTGTCATCATTGTTTCCCATAATGCACCAGGCCTCCAATTGTACCAGCCTAACCGCGGATACAAATAACCCACCTTCATCCTCAGCGCCCGCCGCTCAATCTCCAGGATGCACTTGGTAATGATGAAAGGCACGCCTTCGGAGCTGCTCGCCGATGCCTGGGAGAAGTCCCTGCCGAACAGCTGCAGTCGGCCCTGGAGCCGCTTGTGGCCGCACTGGATGGCCAGCGTTTCCAGGCACTTCTTATGACAGGCCAGGAAGCACTGTCACCGGGGAAACATAGGGGTTAAGGGTCACGGTGGGATTGTGGGAAATATGAAGTTCCTCCACTGTATGCATGCGACCACATATAACCATAAATCTGTTGGCTCTGGGGGTTAGGACTCTGTTGAAATTCTGTGATTGGCAGAGTGATTTCATTGCTGAGCACCTGAGCAAGGCCCTTAACCCCCAATTGACCTCGCTTTCTTAACTGTATATTGCTTTTGGATAAAGGCGTCAGCTAAATAAACAAATTTAATTGTACTATGGTGCTTTACAAGTCACCCTGGATCAAGAAAGCTGACACAGTGGTCACCAACCCATCTAGGAATACCTCTGTGTTTATATTGCTATGTACCTGTTTCTGAATGAGTAGACATCATAGTCAAATCAATGCCTTTTGATCAAAGACATTTACAAATGATTTAATACACCTTTTATGAATCTGAACTCTTGAGTTGTTGGCCACTAGGTGGCTTGCCTGGTATTGTGCTGGACTGCCTCACCTCCTCACACTCAGCCCCCTGGAAGTACACGTAGCTGTCGCATTCCCGGCACTTAGATGGCGCACGCAACTTGCGCAGTCGATGCGTCTGCGCAGCCTTGGACAGCCCCACATTGCGGAAGGGTCCGGTCGACACCGCTATTTCGGGTTCGATCCCGTTTATGCCTGCCGGACCAACATACAGTCTCCTTAGCAGCTGACAGTGAGCATGACTCACAGGACATTGCCCCCTAGAGGCACCACCCCAGTACTCACTCTGCTCCAGTGAGCCCACCCCACTCTCCTCATTCAGGTCCTCCGTGGAGGACATGGTCCCTGTTGAGGAGGACCTGGGCATTTTGGAGATGTCCCCTAGAGACCAGAGAGATGCAGGTGGGCACACAGCTTGACAGTAACACCCCTAAACCGATGGCGATGACCATATGGTCGGCTTGGGGGTTGCCGTTTATGGAATAGAATAACTTAAATAAAGAGGAAACCCAGCCTGGGCTCTGCTGCTGTACCTGTGCTGGTTGCCGGGGACTCCAGGCCATCGCCACCTACGCTGTCAGTGTCACTCACTGTTGAGGGCCAAGATTTGTGGGTCTGGTGGCATCGCCCTGAACCATAGAGGGCCAGTCAGCAATCATATTTACTAACAGGCAGTCATGGCCATACTGATCATATCTACTGATTGGATATCAACAGCAATCAAATTTACTAATCACCCTTCATCTTTACTAATGTCCCCACACGTTTAATAATCAACTTGCACTTTTACTAATCACACTTCATGTGCACTTTATGTTTACTAACCCCCCTTGGGATTTACTCATGACCCTTCAGGTTTGCTAATCATTCTTTGTATTCACTAATCACCCTTCTGGTTCCTTAATCTCCCTTCACACTTACTAATCACCCTCCTCGTTCCACACCGTGCACTTTCAGTGCCTGACGGAGGAAACCTTTGACCATGCCAGACGTGTTAAAGCCCCTGAATGTGGACGCTCTATTCTGAAAGGCACGGTGCTGGTGTGACTCCTCCAGTGCCATGCCGAAGCTGACGAGGCCAGGCTCTGCCACCACTCACCCCTCTTGAGCTTCTCCTTAACAGCAATCCCAGCATCCCCAGGGGCTCCCTCCCCAGAGCTGGGTGGGTTCTCGGTGCTGCTCTGCCGCTCCGTGTTGAAACTGTCATGGCGGGCACGGGCCCCTGGCCTGGCGCAAGGAGGTAAACAAACTCGTCACCTGGGCCTGAACCAAGTTCAGGGATATAAATATGGAGCTGAAAGCCTGAATGTAGACACTTACTGGCTGCTGGGGGCACTGTAAGGCTCGAAAACGTAATGAGTTTCGGGTTCCTCTGGCATCTGCAGGTCCTTGACGTGAGCGGCGTACTGCTGGCCCGGGTCGTACAGCTTGCTGCTCTCGCACAGCGTCTGGTAGTGCACTGGCAGGGGGGCTGTCTGCACATGCATGATCTGATAGTAGGAGATGGTGCTCTGTGGGGGGGGAGGGGTGTAGACCAATGAGTTTTCCGTCACCGCCTACACGTCACCGCCTGAGCAATGCTTAACATGCCTGACACTGCTGATTTACAGCTGTACTGTCATTAACTGTCACTATGACTCCCCTCTTTTAGCACGAAAGCGGCTGCAGCTGTGAGTCAGAACCAGGGGCTGAGCCAGACTAGACCCAGTGATTCTACTAGAGTGGCACTGGTGTATCTCGCCAACTGTGAGCATTATCCATCATTTAGCAATCGACTAGGCGACACTACACAATTGACTCATTGCAGATTGGGCAGATCTGGTATACTGAATTAAATGTTCTAGATTTGTTTTGGAGAGGGTCTTCAGTCAAGCAGTGTCCCCAGTATCCAGTGCTCAGGGAGCTGTAGACGGTCCATGTTTTTGCAAAAATGTAGACTGTCTAGCAGGGGGCTTGGAGGGAGCAAAACATGACTGTGGGTCCCAGAGGAGCAGATTGGGGAAACACTGCAGTAGGGGAACAAAGTGATGCTTCACAGGAAGTCTGGAGAACAACCCTACCAGCATCCTAGCAGCAGTGCTGGGGAGCAACAACAACTAGTTGAGTTCTCTGTGACAGACTCTTTCTACTCAACTGGTTGGTTGAAACAAAACCTTGGCCTGGATTTGCACACTCTGGACATGGACTTGTCCGTAACGCGGGCCGGGCCGCAGTGCTCACCGCTCGCAGGATCTGGTCGCTCTGCTTGATCAGCTCCTGGACCTGCCGCAGCACGTTGACCTTCACGTCCTCCAGCTCCTGGTGCTGGGTGGTGGCGTCAGCGATGCAGGTGCGGTAAGTGGCCTCGGCCTCCTCAGTCTGATGTCATGCACAAACACACTCTCCAGTCATTCCTATGGGCATAACCCTAATCCCAGCTATGACACCCTTGACCCCTACCCAGCCCTAACCTGAACCATAAGCAAACTTTTGGCATTTTTAGTTTTTTGATTGCATTCACAGATTTTTTTTATAAAATTGAGGTTATCCTTGTGGAAATAAAATGTGCATTGTGTGGACAATCTGCCCCACATCATAATATAAGCATGCCCACACACACACATGCAGGATAAATTTGTGAGTACCATTTTGTGAGTTCTGGAAGTTAAACAAAAGTTGGATTGCATGTGGATGTACATGTGTTTCTAAGCACCGCTAAAAAGCAGCGAGGTGCGAGCACCTTATTGCGGGCCTCCTCCTCCAGCCGGCGCTTACGGTCCAGGCCCTTTCCTGAGCCGCCGCCCCCGCCGCCCTGCTCCTCCTCGGCCCTGCTGGCCACCGCCTTGGCCTTGTCGTACTCCTCGCAGCGCGCCAGGTAGGCCTGCTTCGCCTTCCGCAGGTTTGCCTCAGCATCGGCCTGCGGGGAGGACGCCGCACACATTCACGCTCAGCATGAGGGTGCGCCATCATTAGTGTTAGGATGCCGTCTGGCTTTTCACTTTGCTTCAGCAGAAAAGAATGCAATAATACACTTTGCAGGTGCATACATTACTGCTGTGGCAATTTTTAGACAGGGACTGTTTCTTACTTATAAACAAAAAACGTGTAAAATGTATTTTTTTCACCGGGACTAGAGTAGTGGCAGATGCTGCAAAACAGGGCGTTATTCCATATGCCACAGAGAGGGGGCGCCACTGCTGCCGCTTACCAGTTTCCTCCTGGCCCTCTGCCACTGATCCTTGATCTCTTTGCGCCGCTTCTCGTGCTCCTGCTTGCGCTGTGTCAGAGGCTGGTCGGGGGGGGACGGGTTTGTGGCGTGAGCGCGAGTCACATGACGCGGGGTCTTCCTGTCACGTGACTTGGCGTAACGGCGACGGCCGGCACTGCCCGGGGGCTCACCTGCAGGAAGTTCTGGTTGTGCTGCGACACGGACAAGTGCAGCATGCTGGAGCTCTGCTCCTGGTCCTGCTCCAGTGCCAGCGAGTAGATGGAGAAGAAGGGCATGTGGGGCTGGGGGGGGCAGAGCGGGCAGTGGTCACTGCTGTCCATCCATCCACTACCAGCAGTACCATCCAACCACCATGTCTTCATTCACATTATGCTTACATTTACATTCATTTGATAAGCGCCTCTTATCCAAAGCTACCTGAAGGTGACCTTAAATGACCTTGACAAGAATTCCATTGTCATGAAGAAAATGCAAAAAAAAAAAATCAACAGCACAAAACACAAAATTAAAAAATTTCTCCTTGATGTATTGCATTTCTGAATTCCACCAACATGCTGGATGGCCTAACCAAAGGTTTTGTGGCAACATGCAATGGTCACGCCTATCCCTAATCCATGTAAATCTAAAGCTTTGAAATTAACAAATGAAGGTACAGCAAAGTGAACTAGACCAAGCCGGTACGGAACTGGATCCGGCCGGACGGAGCTGGATTCAATCGAGAAAATGGCCTCGTTCGCTCACGGTTACCTGTGCCAGGCTGTGCTTGCAAGATTGGTACAGTCTCTGCAGGCCCTTGGAAAACTCCATCTCTGTCCAGCACCGAGAGAAAGGGAGAAGCGCATAAGCTACAGGGGGGGGCAGTGAGCAGCGGGGGGAGCCGTGCCCAGCGCCGGCAAGTCACACCCACCCAGTGCGATCCGCTTCTCCACGTAGCTGATCACGTCCTTCATGTACTTAGAGATACTCTTGGCGTAGGTGAGGGCGGATTCCACGCCCCCTTCGCTTCGTTGTAGGATGATGTCCACCTGTTCTGCAGTCAGAGCTGACAGACCACCGGGCAGGAATCAGACAGGCCAACATACAGCCGCGTTTACATTTAGTTACACCTTGACCGTTCTTATGTTCTCATGTTACTGCAGTACAAGCTAAAGCCGTGGGTTCCTTTAAATCAGAGCTAGATAAGATTTTAAGCTCTGAGCTATTAGTGGAATTCTCCCCCCGAATGGCCTCCTCTCATTTGTAAATTTCTTATTTTCTTATGTTAGCAGACACTTCTGTCCAAAGCACCATATACTGTAGGTGATACAAAAAGCCAACTAAACAGATGCATAGCTAGGCTGAGCTTCCGATGAATGCCCGTGTACCGGTAGAATCAGTACTGAAGCAGCAGATATACAATATGGAGCTAACAAAGTAATAACCTGACCAAACGACTATTCAAATCAGCTGACAAACTGCAACACCAGTAGGGTGGTGTTGGCTGGCAGATGTATTTTTGGAACAGATAGATCTTGAGACTTAAAAACCATCCATTCCACCAACAAGCTGGAAGGGGACCCAAAGTCACGGGGCATCTATTTGCGGAGTGTGTACCATCTATTATTAATGTCACACCACTGCTACTCACGACGACTTGTGGGACAGCTGTTTCCTAAATACCGATCCTTAAGCTTATACTGCTATGTTCTGTCACTCAAATTATGACTTCATGCATTCCCATGGCAAAAATAACAAGAAAGCTGGTCTAGAAATGTGGTTATAAAATAATCGGTTTTATCTGTGGCCACAAACGGATGGGTGGGTGCTGGTGAAGCAGCACCTGAAGGTATGACCTCTTCACTGCTCTCCACTGTCTCTCACTTCCTGCACTGTCTTTCACTTCCTTTTCAAGGAGATGCCACTGTGACAGGCCGAGAGGAAGTAGGCGGGGGTGAGCCGCAGCGCGCACCCTTACCGGCATCCGGCTGGTCGCTCTTTGTTAGAGGTGTGTCTGCACCCTGGCCCGTCACTCCATACAGGTTCTCCATTGACTGGAAGCACAGGCAGGTTCTTACCCACAGCAGGGGAAACGTTACATTTGGACAGGAAAGTTTCTGTTCTAATAAATTATATGCCAGCAAAAGTGTCCAGAGGTCAGGGGTGAAGGTTTCGGTGGCCAAAGGCGGCTGACTCCACGGCTCAGAGGGTGCCGTGACGCACTCACCCTGCTCTTCTCGGTCGGGGGAAGTGCCAAGAGGGTGCTGCTGTCCACTTCCCCCATCAGCAGCTCGGACACGCTGACCAGGCCGGCGACGGAGGGGACAACGGAGGGAGGGAGGAAGGGAGAGATGAGACCAGGTGGCCAGGATTCGGGATACGAGCCCCCCCAAATGCTGACCTGCTTCTATGTGCAAATGTGCTTTAGGTGTGCATGAAAACCCCAGCGTGTTTTATGAGCCCGTGTCGTCAAGCCAAGAGGGGGATTCCAGGCATCAGGCGATCCATGACTCTCTCTGACTCAGTGCCAGGCTAGGAGTCATCCAGCTTTCTAAATAACCTTCTACCTGCTCTGACCAGCGTTCTGGCAGCAAAATGGGCCTGTACAAACAGACGTGCAGGGACAGAAACCTGAGCGGGAACTGGGACTCGCCCCACCCACAGAGTTTCAGAAGAATGACGCTGATGCCAACTGCTCAGCAGAGGAAGCAGATAGCCATGGCCTCCGACCACTGTCACTAACTTTGTGTCACTAATGTTTCTACGCATCGACAGCACAGCACAGAAGCTTGCCGGATGAAGCCCAGGCAGAATAGCCCTGCCTGCGGGCCCTTAACCCTGAGCTCCATGGGCACCGCTGAAGGTGGCTGCCCTTCGCTGCCTAGCTTATCACCTACATGTGTACCATGGAGAGCGAGAGGGGGTTACCCGAAAAGAGCATTTCCCCACGGGGATCAATGTAGCGTTATTCTTCCTGTCATTATTACCATCTTATTATTAAGGTAAAAATTATTACCATTATTATTATTATTATTATTATTATTCTTACCATTATTACCATCTTCACCTTTGTTATTATTATTATTATTATTATTATTATTATTATTACAAACAGGCATGTGAATTAGCATACTAACAGGAGGTCCGTCATGTGATTCCCTCTGACAGTGAGGAAGCATCATTGCCCGACCAGAAGCCAGGCAGGCTAACAGCCGGCTACCTGAGATTCCCTCGACGTCACAGTGCCAAATACTCGACCCCGCAACGCACTACTGGATTAGGCCACTCTTCTGGGCAAACCCTCTGTTACTGTGACCCTCGCAGCAAAGCCTACTTTACTTTAGCCAGCAGTCCCGCAGATAGTTGGTAGTTTCAGTTGGGTCCTGTGACGTAGGACTCTGGCATGACTAGGTAGAATCATGAAATTAGGTAGTAAAATCCTCTGATGACTCAGTTATAAAATTAGACCTCTTAGCTGGAATTCTAATTCTCGGCTCAGTGTCTGTGTGGTGTGGCTCGCTCGAGGCCGGCGAGACTCGTGCCGGCACTGGGCCTGGTACCTGCTGCTGAAGGCCACCGCGATGCTCTCGATGGCCTTCTCAAAGTCCTTCTTGTCCACCTCAGTGCTGGATTCAAAGTGGAAACCTGAGCAGGGGGGACGACCAAGCAGTAGGTCTGGACATTAGGGTTCATTAACCACTTATGAATTAATAAAAAAAGTTAGTTTTAACTAGAATAAGTAATGAATTGTGAAATAAAAAAACTTCCATTTTTTTAAAGGTTTGTCTATGCATATATGTATATAATATAAGAAAATATGTATATACTGTATTTCTTAATACATTTATTTGGTTAGATAGAATGTAGAGGTAGAATGTCAGTAGAGTGCTCTGGTTCTAAAATGGTCCTACACTAAAACTTTTACAGCAGTGTTTCCCAATCTGGTCCTCAGGGACCCACAGCTAGTCCACATTTTTGCTCCCTCCTATCTCCTTGGTAGGGCGCTGGGAGGGAGCAGAAACATGAACTGTCTGTGGGTCCCCCAAGGTCCGGATTGGGAAGCACCGATTTACAGGATGTGATTAGAAGCCAGGCAGCTGTGGCCCCCGGGGCGCTGACCTTTGACCCTGGAGATGAGTGTTCCAGCTGCGGTGAGCGTCTCCACGGTGTTCAGCAGCGGGTAGGTCCCGATGATCTGGCGCAGGTCCCGTAGCACCTCCCCAAGGCATTCGTGGGCCGAAGTCCGGCGGCTGTCCTGTTTGTCTGCGATGAGGACGAGAGCGGGCAGCTGTCAAGTGGCCGAGCGTAAGCGATCCCCAGGCCGCCAGGCCGCCACGCCCCGGAATTAACCCGCCTTTATCCATTTATATGAAATGCTTATTTGGATTGTGGAGAATACATTCCACATGGACGTGGGGATAATATGCGGACACAGCTGCTCACCCACAACCGACCTCTCGTCACCCGGCACTGTGCAGAAGTCCCAGGCAGTCAAAGGAAATGATGTTTAAATGATCTTCATGTTGGTGTAAATCTATGCTATGTGTCAGCTTACCCATTTCAAATCCTCTCCGAAAGTCAGTGCAGGCTTTGCCGCGACCATCTAATGCGCCCATGTATTTTTTGACCGGACCAATCTCATACCATTTTTGACTATTGAATAGCTCATTGAGTCAATGAAGTAATGAAATTGATTCGGTAATAGTGCTGGACATGAGGGACCTTCTAGCCATCCTGAGGGACATCAGTGATGTTTTAGAGAACGGAAGAAATTCTTGTTAATTTTTATTGTCTTACCCTTTGCATGTGTTCTAATGTTAAGTAGTGTTTTTTTCTGAGCAAATAAATATATTCATACAAATATATATTCATACCCTTGTGGGGCCTGTCCCTTCATTTCTATGACAACCTTAACCCCTACCCATAACCCTTAACCATAAGTAACCAAACAAGGTGAGTTTGAGTTTCCCCTTGTGGGGACTGAAAAAATTATCCTCACAACATCTAAACAACAGGTTTGGACATATGGGTCCCACAATGTAATGCATACATAACCCCCACACACACACGCGCTTGTGTATTAGTGAGGACTGTCCATTCATTTGTAAATGGAAAAACCCTAATCACAATCACAACATCCTTAACCTGTAATATGTAACCAAACAAAATATGTGATTTTCTGCATTGTTTCATTGCATTCACAGATTTTTATAAAATTAAGTGTAAAGTAGTGTGGACCAAAAAAATGTGCTCACTAGTCACGTTTTTCAAGGATTTGTTATACTTGTGAGGTGCTGGAAAGACTTTTTTTAATGCCGGGGAGAAATTTGGTGAAAACATAAACTGTGTGAGTGGATCCGAATACAAACAGTGGTGCAGGAGCCGTCAGCAATAATATGGAGCCAAACACAGGTCTGTATCCGTCAAACGCCGATCACGTCTGAATCATCAGCCTAGAGGCCACTTGGTTCATCATACCGACAGCGTGACTGCCTGCTACAGCAGGGGCAAACGGTCACGTCACCCACGCCGCAGTGAGACAGGTCTCTCATGGTGCTGTGGGATGCGGGTGGGCCACTTGCACAGAACCCTCTCAATCTGACACACATAAATAAATACTAAATAAACAAATACTATACATAGTACTTGATTTATTTGCCGGTCATTCCATCTCAATTCATCAGATTTAAGAAAATCTTTTCATCTGACCACCTCAGATTTTCCTGAAAAAAAAATCCAGGAGAAAGATATAACTGTAGTTATTTCTCTCAGAGTTGTATTATTGTGTTTTTTTTTCATAAAACTATGACAGTAGAGACCTGAGACTTTGTACGTTTCCTATTAGGAAGTGGATCCTCCCCATGAAGATTATTTTAGGCAAATCTGAGGTGGTCAGTTGAGAGGCACATGATGGGCTGATCTACACCACAAAGGAAATTCCTCTTACGTCATGTAACTGGCAATACATAAATGATCCTGATAAACGATTCGACTAAATCGCGCCTTTACCTATGACGGGCCAAGTGCGACATGCCAGCTCACAATCACACTGGTCTGCATGTGAGTCAAGGCAGGGGTCTGAACAGGAAATACAGTCATTTGCACCAGACAGATATATATATATAAATATATATATATCCAGAGTGATGTATCCAGACATGTTCCCGTAACAGTGTTACAAGGTGAATAATCACTCTTACCAAAGTAAATGTTAAGTGATGGCTACTTTACCACCATCGAGAAGCACAGAAGAGGGTAATAACTGGGGTAAGCTAAGTGAGTAATTTAATCCACTGCTGCTTCGCTAATTGAAAGTGAGTCACAAATGCGCACAAACTCTGACGACGTTAGCGCTAATATGTTCTCAAGGCCACGGTTTATTTCACAAGGAGTTGGCTGTATGTGCATTCGCCTGTTGGGAACACTGTTGCAAAAGATCCAGACCACAAAAACAAACCCAACCCTCTAAAAGAATCTCAACTTAATGCATAACATTAGCGCGAATTTCCCATTTCATTGTGAGGCTCGGTGTCAGTTTAGTATTATAATGAATGCGATCTAGTTTTATTTTTTCCCAGAACATGAGGAATATTTCACTGCTTCATTTAATGCAAGAGCATTAAATGTATTTGACTGAAAAAAGAAATAAAAAAATGATGGAAGCTGGAACGATTTTTATGGTACTACGTTGAAAATGGCATACAAAGGCACAATAAGGTCTCATTCTACTCCTTCCCATGATGTGGAAGCTACAGTCCCTTAGAAACGCCTTTACACTCATCCAGCTGTTGAGCAGAACCCGCACACTGAGAGCCCCACACCTCCACATTGCCGGTCTTACCAAACACAGTCTGTGGCCCCTGGCGGGACTCCAGGCCGCGTCGGTTTTGGG
>JAODKM010000042.1:12556835-12578454 GCA_026780845.1 Petrocephalus sullivani
ACACACACACACACACACACACCAGGGCTTTTATTCAGCTGAGCGGCCACTGGGGCAGCAAGTGCTGAGGTGGTTCTTATTTTCCTAATCAACATTTTTTTTATTATTATTATTTTCAAAAGCATATTATGAAACATCGACACCAACCATAACCACTATATACGTTACTGCGCACCAATAAAAATACAGCAGCGATAAAAACAATAGTAATGGCAGAAATGATACAGAAACGATAAGAGCAAGAACTGAAAATGAGGAAGATGTCCACATGAACATGCATGTCAAAATCATCAATCAGGTCAAGATCATCACTGGTGCTAGTGTCAGGAAGTGGCCTGTTACACATCTCCTCTCATTCCAAGGGAATAATGGGGACACCGAGAAAGAGGACAGAACAAATGTTCTGGGAAGGAGAAGAGAAGAGGTGTTATGGCTATGTCACTGCCCGCCTCATCCACCAGGGGGCGTCGGAATCCCGAATCTCCAAACATTTACTGGTCCAATTAGAAAAGCACAGTAATAATTTAAACACAGGAGATAATAGAGGCTACCCGTTTTTTGCTTTGTAGTGTGATTAGTTTGATTCCCCAAATAAACAATGAGGTATAGGAGTGTATTTCAGCAATAAATTTATGGGGCGCAATGTGCTGATTATTGAAAACTGGACTTGTACAGTTACTAAAAAGGGCCGACTGCTGAGCCTAAAGGTACGTACCAGTTGCGCTGGCGTACACCACCCGGGCCAGCGGCAGCTTGCTCTGCAGGTCCAGCACCGCCCTGCCCATCTTGGTGGAGGTGGCATTCTTAGCTTTGTGGCACTCGTCGAACACGATCTGGGGGTGCCGGTCAAGGGTGAAACGAGAACAGCGCCACCTGTGGCAGGAATTAAAACAGCCGAGAGACATGGCAGCGGATGGCCGAACGCCAGCCACGCGAAAGGATACGACTCCATCGAAGCTGGGGCCGCACCAGTCCAGGATCTGCTTCAGGCGGGTCCGCAGCTGGCTGCCCGCCTTGCTCTTGCCTATCAGTGCCGAGTAGGTGGCAAACAGGATACCCTCTGAAGTGGCCGTGTCGTCATACTTAATCTGGGGGGAGAGAGGGGGCGAGGATCGAACACTATAAAACATCTGCTCTAGGACTGGGCAACATCACATCGCGACTAAATCACTCTAATGCGCAATCACTAAATCACAATGCGCAATAATCTTGGCTTTAGATGACGTTGCGAAACATTTGACTAGAGACCAGCTTTTTGATACTATGCGGACATTTACTTACACCTTCAGTTCCTAACATATCAATGAGGCATATTATGATGCCCAAAAGTTAATAAGCAGTATGCATCCGGCGTATCCTTATGTTTAATAAACGTGCCGGGCTTTAAAACTACAAAAAGTACCACCACACCACCAACGCCTTTTTACCTTGTCTATCCACAATATCTCCTCTGTTAAAAACGTGTTGTGGCCGCTGATCTGTCCCTATCGTCACGCCACATCAGTGCTTATTGCTTCCAGAATTATGTCGCATGCTCTGCTAACCAAATTTAATAAACCTAAAGATCTTTATGCAGACTACTAACTTTTGGGCGTCATCAAACGCATCTCATTAATATTTTAGCCATACTACTAATCTGCTTAACAAATTGTGGGCGTAAATAAACATCTGCATGATACTAAAAACCTGGCGTCCGGCAGGCAGGCAGGCGGTGTAATTGTTAGGGACGCGACCGTGTGAATCGAAAGAGTCCCCAGGTGCTCACGAGGCTGCCCCCAGCTGTGTCACGATGTCACATGGGTTAAATGCAGAGGACACATTTCGTTGTTGCACACTGTGTGCTTTCAAATGTTTCGCCTGTCATCTGAAGCCCTGGTGATTATTGCGCATGCGCGATTTAATCAAGACATGATATCGCCCAGCCCTAACCGATACTAATCCCACGTGGACTCATCCCCATTGGTGATGAGTGTGATAAATACAAAAAATGTAACAAACTGGATCTGAAAACAAACCACGACAGCAATGTAAGAAAGAGCCTCCGGTGTGTCCCAGTAACAGCAGACACATAGTACCTTATTCAGGGCATAGACAGGAATGCTGGGAGCGTCTATGTCTTTCAGGTCTCGCTCAGCGTCGTACTTCAGGTCATTGGAAACACTGAACCTTTAAAGAAGAGGCAAAGGGCGTCAGAGGGAGCCTCGGCAGCTCGCAGAGGAGGGCGCGTCACGCGGCGGCCCTCACCACAGCGCCATCCGCCGCCCCTTCAGGAAGTTCTCTAGGATGATCCCGGCCAAGGTGCGGCCCTTTCCCACGCCCGCCCCGTCCCCGATGAGGAAGCCAGCCCGCTGGCCATTCTGCAGGATCACCTCGTGTTGCTGCGGTGGGTGGAGAAGATACATTAAAATAAAATAAAAACACACACACTGGCATTTTTAGTTTTTTGATTACATTCACAGATCTTTGGTGAGGGTCCTGAAAAACTGTCCCTATAATTTCAAAATAACGCACACACGCACACACACACACACACACACGCACCTGACAGCTGTAGATGATGGCTTCCAGCTGCAGGGCGGACAGCAGCCCAGCGGAGATGGTGTTCTCAGGGATCGACAGCGTGTAGGTGACGTCAGGTGGGGGCACACTGGACAGCGTGCTGGTCTCCACCACGATGTCCGGGTGCGAGACTCCTATGGCAGCTACATGAGGGAACGGGGCAATTTGATTGGTCAGCCTCTCCTACAAAGACACTGGCCGGCTGGGGGCGTGAGTCGAAGCCAGATCAAGACATACATTTCGATGGTCTGTATTCGGCATAGGTGTCCACGTGGCCAAGCTCCAATGTCTCCTCTTCGTCTGCCTCCTCTTCCTCCTCAGGGGCGGGCGGGGCCTGAGTGGGCGACCAAGGGAAGGGTACGCCTTGTAAAAAAACTGGCACAAACAAGAAAGAATGAAGAAAAGAAAGAAGAAAAAAAACTAAAATGGTTTAGAGTGTACCTTATCCTCAACCAGGGGACTAGGACCAAGGGTTGCGGAGATGTCCTCCAGGCCGGTGGGCAATGGCGCTCGGCCATCCTTCTGCGGAACAGACGCCAAATCAGCCCAGCGGAGCCGGAGGAAGCGAGCCGGTCGGAAAACGGGCCGCGGGCTGCCTCACTCACCTCCGACCCTGACGGGCCGACATCGCACGGCAGGTGCAAGCCGCAGTCCTGCGTCACGTACTCCGACAGCGAATCGGGCGAGGAGGGCAGCCAGGAGATGTCGATGTCCTGGAAGTCCTGGGGAGGGGGACGACGTCACAGAGCACGGGAGGGAAAGCATCAAAGCGACACTGCTTATTATCATATCAATGCCTGATATCAATATTATTAAAACGCATAAATAAGGACAGTCATTCTTTTTGCCGTACATGCGGCATGACAAATGGA
Source organism: Petrocephalus sullivani (assembly GCA_026780845.1). Classification (NCBI taxonomy): domain Eukaryota; kingdom Metazoa; phylum Chordata; class Actinopteri; order Osteoglossiformes; family Mormyridae; genus Petrocephalus; species Petrocephalus sullivani. The sequence goes on from JAODKM010000042.1 coordinate 12,560,267, forward strand.
CCGACGTGCGCCAGGTGTGCCGTTTAAATATTGAAGAGTCATAAAAAAGGAAGAGGCGAGGAATGAGGCGAGATGGGCTCGGGCAGACTCGGCGCTGAAAGGTCATCAGTCACCCGGCCACATCCCCTCGGTGGCAGCGCCTCTGCTGTCTAGCTGACAGTCTGCTGCAGCATTTAGTGACAAGCAGCAAAGGGCATGTTACTGGCGGATATATGCATCTCCCTCCTTGCTCTGATCCATTAGGGCCCATTATGATTAAATGCCACTCTCACGCATACCTCGCACGTAAATTCTGCAGCACATGACTGGCGGACACATCGCCTGACTGTCTGTACAGGCCCACTGCTCATGCATATAACATTTGGTCTGATTTGAGGATATTTATTATTGCGACGGGAGGAAAATTTGGGTTTTAGCACTGATGTATGTCATGTAAATAATTTATAGCAATCAAACACTAGTATTTTACAAAATGTACATGGGATTCTCTTGAATGACAGCTACTCTGTGCTTTCTCTCTCATGTTTGGCAGCAGTGTAAATCTGACACGTTCATTTCAGAATCTTTTAGTGGCCATAGAGTGTGGCTTCCCTTGGGAAAGTGATACTGAAAAGGCTCCCATTGGCTGTCAGTTCGCCATTCACTATTTATAAACATCCAATTATCGCCATGCATTCCGAGGCCAAGAAGGCCTTTGAAAGCCATCAGGAGGAGGTTTGCATGAAGCTCTGGTGCCCAGCCCTGCCATCTGCACGGTGCACCTTAGACCCCCTTCTGCACCTCTTACCTGAGAGGAGTCTCTGTTCCTTTGCAGGCTTGGCCCCGGTGACTCGACATTCTGGCATAGCAAGGAGGCTAGGAGGTCTAACTGACTGTCAGCAGATGGTGGCTGGGGACAGAGCCTGGAAAGGATGGCACTGTGTCAGTGAATCGGATGCCTACACAGGCAGCTGTGATCTCTGCCCAGTTTAAAAGGGGACTTCCATTACTCAAGTCTTAAGACCTTATCATCATCGCCCCAAAAAGGCGAAGACGACTGCCTTAGAATCTGATGAAATACTTCCACTTCTTAGTCATGAATACCTTTTTAGGGTAAAATAATACAAGGAAGTGAAAGGAGAAACTTTGCCCCCCCCCCCCTCGAAATTACTCACTATACTTTCTCCTGGTTTAGTATGGAAAAGGCTAAAGCCTTCATAGGACCATCTCACAGTCAGCGTACCAGAAAAGAGTACAGAGCACCAAGGAAACACAACAGGATGTGGCCAATGAATACTAAGGGCAAGCGGGGCTTGGGACGTCCAGAGGACCGTCTAGAGGTACATTTTCTGAACGAGAATAGCCGGGAACATAGAACAGAACAGATCAGATCTTCATTCCTCATTCTTCGGAAAAGCGCGGCAGCAGAGACTTCCCTTCGGCACTCGGCCCGACCTTTGGCTCTCCGTAAATTGGGGAAGCGCATAGATAAAGGAGGTAGTTTGCATAACCGTCCCAACTTTCATACATTTGCCTTTATATCCAAAACAGAGGCTAACCAAGAACTGTAGTCAGGCCTTGCATTTTAAATTAGATTACATTTTATATTAATAACTTCATATTAGCCCAGAGAGCACAGGAGCGCAGACTGATGTAGGAGATAAGAGGCAGTGTGGATATACAGCCCTTCACACAGGGGCTGGGTGCACATACAGACAAAGGTACAGATACAGGCTACATCGTACCACGCTTTGTTTGTGTAGGAGATGCCATCTTGCATGAGCTACAAGGGTAAGGTACGGGGTGTGAAAGTCAATCCGGGAATAAGGGGCCGAAATGATTAAAAATTGACAGTCATATGAGACGCCGGACCACATCTAAAGTGCACAGCTACTGCTTGCTTGCATGTCTCTCAGTGATGGGTTAATGAAAATCCAAAGATGAGCATTTCCTTGAATATCAGCTGGCATTCAGGCTCATCCCTTGAGACTCCCCATCGTCGCCCTGCCCTCCTCGTGCTCATCTACACTGACTATTAAAATCAGATGTCAGATACGCACAAGCTGACTGAGTACTTACTGGCTTGCAGAATGCGGAGGATAAGGAGAGCTGTACAGAGGAGCCTGCGGGTGTTTCCAGGAGTTAGCCTGATGCACTGCGCTCTGAAAGATTGGGGGAAACAAATTAATTAATAATGCGTTTGAAGTTATGCATTTACAGAGCTTTCCCAATATCCCCAAATTAAACGAATGGCACTGTGGTATATGGAAGGGGACTGTCGACAGCCAATCAGATGCGGGGAAGTGACACAGGAGGGTGGAAGGTACCAAGTGTTTTCAGGCCTTGTTACATGGATAGCACTGTACCTGCATGGGATAATTGTAGGCAGCACAGTCAGAATGTGATCCCCCCAGACGCAGGTGGTTTTGCCCGTCCATGGCAGGAGGAGCAGCCGTAAGGGGCATCAGGGCACAGTCATAGCAGCCATATCAGGGGTCAGCCATGGCTGCAGAGAAGAAGATGCACAAAGCCACAGTCATAGCGGCCATATCAGGGGTCAGCCATGGCTGCAGAGAGGGAGATGCACAAAGCCACTTTTCACTACACACAGCTCCACGCAGTGTCAATATAGTTCTGATTTTTTAATCTAGCTTAATTTTTATATTTTCATTTGGAAATCCAGTTTAGTTTTTGTTTTTAAAAGACACATTTATTTCGTTTTTTATATATTTTAGTTTCAGATTAAGTAATTTTATCTCTAGGGGTAGAAGGCAAATTGTACAGCTAGTGTGTGTGTCTGATCTTTAGAGAATCCTACATGAACACACAGCACACATTATGTACTCCTGACCTCAGAATGGACAAAACGTGCTCGGGGTGTTATTAATGCTCATTAAAGATAAACAAACCAGTACCTCAGCAAAACAGCATAAAAAGCAATATTTATCATTTTTGTTTAGCTGTAGTTCTTTTACAGTTATTTGTTTTTATTTTCATATCTTTATATCAGTTTATGAAAATGGCTTCTTACAGTTTCAGGTTTGGCTGCTGATAATAACCCAGGTTCCTGGTAGAAAAAGACGGCAGCAATAGGAATAAGGAAACAGAACGCGCCATTAAAACATCCAGTCCTGTCACTGGGTAACACTGAAGTCCATCCACATGTAAAGTGTCAACCAAGCGAATAAATAATCATTAAAACGTGTTAAATAGGAATAAGGTCAATGGCGCTTAATGATGATTTCATTAATGAAGTCTTATCTCATTAAGACGGCCCGAGGCTAAAGACTCAGGGCTTATGAAGTCTGTATGATAACAGTCCTTGGGCTCCATCCCTCATATAATCCACAAGTGGCAGCCAAGCATTGCCTGTACATGCCATCATCTGATCTGCCGGTCCATTTCCGTACAAATCTTCATAGAATTGAAACATAAGGCTGTTTTATTATTAGCGTCAGCATGTTTTTCCAAGCATTTAACATGTAGTGTGTAAGAAGCAGAGGCCCATGTGTATTCCTGATGCAAAACAAACCACACACCCTGAAATTTAATCCCAACTGCTACTGACACGATAACTTAGGAAAGTACCACACGGTATGGCTATTACCACGGCAGCCTGCGGACGTGCAACCGCAATGCTAAGGCACCCCCCCAAAAACAACAATCCTACTACATGCATGTATATACATACACATACACACACAGGCATTGCTGTTATGTTAGCGACCGCAATACGAAGGGGACACACACATTGCATTTTCCTGATGGGAAACAGTACATTGATGAAGTTATTCTGTGTGTTTCTCTTGACAAATCTTAATTAAAGAATGGTCAAACTTTGACATTTGTTTCTATGTCACTTCAGATTTAAAATGTAAAGTTTTTATTACTGGGACCTCTTGATGTTTTTTAAATGAAGCATTTGCACTTTAAATCCTGTGTTTTGGCCCAACGACTTCATTAGTTGACTGCCTGATTACATGACTAATCAATTAACAAAATAATCATTTTCGCAATCATTATATATACACACACATTGACCTTCCAACACCATGGGGGGTGTAATTCCATCAATAAAAGACAAATTATAGTTCAATAAGCAGCATTAAGCAATAAAAATAAACACTAACACAAATATTTTAGTCAATATAGGCTTCAAATTGTCCTCCAGAACCTCGTGAGACTCCAAACCCGGGCACTTGCTCACAGACAGAAGTGTGCTGGCTCCTCACCCAGGAGAAGTAAAGGCTTTCCCCAGAGTTCACCTCAGCGGGAGCTCCTTTCCACCTCCACCAGCCACAGATACCGCGAGGCCGAGAGCTGGTGGCTGCCATTTGCCAATACAGTTTTCATAACAATCCCGTGGTCAGGTAAGGTTTCAGTTTTCCAGTTGGAAGTACTAGTTTCTATTCGACTGTCACGTCCACAATTATTTTGCTACAGGGATAATAAGATTTTATTTTTACCTTATAAACAAGACATTTCTGGAACTGCATAATTACAAATTTTTTTTTTTTGGGCAATTCATCGTTATATTCTGTAAGTGAACCAAGTGTCTGTTACACAACTAGACCAGATGCTTTCCTGGCCAGACAGACGGTTTTTGCTGAAGGTGCTCAGATTACACCCACTCTGGTGTCTCTAGTCAAGACCCAAATTCTCCGAGCTGGGAGTTTGAAGGGGGAGCTTGGGATGTCCCTCAGCAGAGCATGACTGTCCCTATTCTGCCAAGCCAGGCAGACTGGTACAGAGTCCCAGGCTCCATTCTCAGTCCCACAAGTGTACCACATGGATAAAGTCCATCAAAAAACTGTACACAAGACTGACTTTTAACTGTGCCAGTGTGGTTTACAGTGCCATCACCTGAACAGGAGGCATTGTACCTTGCTTACATTTTTAGGTATGGAGATTTCAGAATATTTAACAAATTAAAATCACCACTGTGAGCCAGAAGGAGTAAACAGGGGGAAAGAATTTACTAATGAGATTCAAATAGCAGATACACATTCAGACACTGGGAGAAAGACACAAGACACATGCACAAATGAGCAGAGGTAGACAAGGACAGCAGGAGCAGAAAGAGAGGCCCGATAATGCCTGCATCTTGTACCGCCCCACCTGTCTGCCCCAGTTTAATCTTAGAGGTGTTTCATCTCTTGGGTGGGTGATCAGCTATTAATTACTCTCACATTTTTGCATCCAAGCCAGAAGCAGCTGCTCTGTCCTGTCAGCGAGGTTGTAACTGTTCACAAGTCAGCAGTGTCCCTGTGGGAACACCTTGCCTGATTAAATGTGCATATCATAATTATTGGAAAGACAATACATCACTGCCCATAATCATGCTAAATGCCATGAGACCTATTCGTTATGACGGCCATAACAGATTAATTAAGCCATTAAAAATTCATATGAGGAAGACATTAGTCCACCAGCAGACATCTACATTATTCATCAAGCTTTTTAAACACCTGACCTTCCATTTTAATAACTTCCATCCACAAGCCCTTCCATGACAAAAGAAACAATGGAAATAGAGAAACGGAAATGAGAGAATTAGAGAAATTTAAGGGAAAAATTAGTAGTAAACAGTCCCAGACTAACAGTATTGGTGATTGCTGCTTTTTCATATTTCTTTATACACACATGCAACTTAAAATAGGATTTCTTGACCAGAGGGGAACTTCTAACCATTTCCTAGCCATACATCATTAGAGTTAAAAGATCAGTAATCAGCACCACATTCAGCAGTGTTCTGAGGCATGTTTCCCAACTTCAGTGTCCAAGCCAGGGAAGGGGGCAACGACAATCGCAATAAAGCCCAGAGGTTCTCATTTTTCAACTTGGATTTCACTGAAACACAACCTTTGCTTTCATAACATCTGGCCTCAAAATAGTTCTGTTGCACAAGTAGTCTGGATAAGGGTCTCTGTATTAGGACTGAACCAACGCCGACTTTTGGAAACTACGGTCCAGGGAGAAAAAAGGGATGTGGGAGCATCGCGTTGCGTACTGAGTCGTCAACCATCACACGACTATGACTAACACCTGAGGGGCTTCTGTGGAGTCCTCTATGAGTTCTCATAAGTGGACTGCATCCTTAAAGACCATTGGTGGAATGCCAGGGCATGCCACCAGAAGTAAGAGGCAGATCATCCGTGTGCATTTTAGACCTCTGATGCAGGCAGAATGCGCTCTCAACGGCCAGGACGTTCCTCCAGGAACGCAGAAGTGTGACATCATGCCAGCTCTATGCAGTCATTATAAATCTGAATGACAGTGATGGCTTCATTGTACAACTCAGATAACAACAGTAAACTATTCTCCAATTCAAAACAAAATATGGCCATAATGTTCAATAGACTGGAACAAGGTACTTAAGCTATATATACATCCCATATACAGAAGACTTTGGCTAACAGAAGACACAAGACAAAGAAAACACTTCGCACACATTATCTATCACAGTCACAACAAAGAGAAAAAGTGGATGACACCATGTGACAGTTTTGTCATGCACACTACAGCCTAGTACACTGGTTCCTGCCTCAAAAAAACCTGGGGGGGGGGGGGCTGTCACTTTATGTCAGTAAAAGATAAATGAGAGACAGAAACAGAGATCCAGCAGTTCACACAATGACAGCAAACACAGATGCCATTCCTCTTACAGGCATTAACTGTAATCCAACACTAAACAACATCTGCAAAGTTTAGCGGAGCTATAAAAGCTGACAAAGAGATGAGAGACAAACAGTCCAGGAAAAAACAGAAGGGAGCAAAAAAAAAAAAAACCTAGAAATGATGAGATGTGCTTCCTAGCAACAGTGTCTACTCATCTAGAAGAGATTCTAGCAATAACAGCAAGCTTTTCTGTGTGAGAACCGCTCCACCGCATGACCACGATCCCTGGTAACTAATGACAGACACGACCATCAAGGTCAGAAAGGCTGACAGCTCAGAGAAGGCCAGGAAGTACCAGTTTTACAAAGCTTACCTTTCCTACCTTCACAGGAAGAACTCTAAGAATCCCATCTGCACCCTTATAGCTTTTCTGCAAGATTAAATTACAAAATTTTCTTTTAGTTGCTGATTTATGGGCTATTTGAATTCAACACAAATATGAAGATTTCAATAGAAAAGCAGACCATTTAGAACCGTGCAACATACTCCCAGAAAGATACGATAACTCACAACAAAAGCTTCCTAAAGCCCCTTAAGCTGAAGTTTGATGATTTAAAAAAAACTTGCATACACCTTTCAAAAACCAGTTAAGTGCAAATATACATTTATTAACACATGTTCCACATCGCCCTGTCCTGTTTAACTTAATGATGCAACTGGTTACACTTCACGGCAAATCCCTTAAAAAAAGTTGTAGCCATATTAGTCAGACAGCATAATATGTCAGCTACAGAAAGGAGCAGAGTCATCACTCAAACAATACATTTTATATCACAGTGAAAGCGACGGCGCTATTTATACAATGCATCCAAAAAAGTGATAGGGGACCAGATTAGCAAGCATTACGAAGCGGGCACCTGATCCAACATCACCGTCGCTTCAAGGGGATTAACTCGCGGACCATTTATATTCCAGCTCCGTATAAAGAAGCCATGTCGCCCAGCCTGTGACAAAGGACCTGACACTCGCCAAAACAGCCTCGCCACAGGGGAACCACAGCAAAAATGAAAGAGATATACAATATTCCCCACAGTGTCACCCCCCCAGCCCCCAATAGCCGATTAACGAGAATAACCGCTACCCAGTCCTACGAACGGAAACCAGCTGGTTAACGCGTTATAACCATTTAGACAGCTAAGCGACACTACGGCCGGTGGACTGGCCGCTTACCTCGGGGTATAAATGAGATAGGAACCAGAGCGAGCCGCCGGTCCCCCGGACGGTTTGCTTAGAGACATTGCCGAGCCTCGGCGCCGCTGACTAGTTGGCAAACTACCTAGCAGCAGTTTACTTAGTTGGCTAACGCGCTTAGCGCGATAACCTACTCTCGCCACACAAAGACCCCCTGCCGTCGCCAGGTATCCGTCAGAAAATGGCAACAAAGGAAAATGCTCCATAAAGTGGCTCATTACGCCATTAAATGTGATATGTATGTAAATGTATGCACTTATGTACGAGGTGTGTATGTGTGTAAGGCGAGTACAGAGCTGTCCTTGGAAAGAGGAATAAGCCTGATCTTATCGCTCCGTTATGGAGGAGCGGCTGTGAGTCCGCGGCACGCCGGGCGACCGTCCGCGGAGTTCGGGAGCCGTCCGGCCCGACCCGGCCCGAGCTCCACTTACCCTTAGCAAAGCAAACTTTTAATAAGCCCGGTCAGCATCGGCACAAATCTTGGGAGCGTGTGCTGTAGTTCGCCCGAAGCCGGGATTTTAGCGTCAGTTTTTTTTTCTTTCTTTCTTTCTTTCTTTTTTTTTTTTTGGTGATTGCTTTTCTTACTTCCTGATTGACGTCGCCGCCATCTTGGACGTTAAAACACTTCCGCTATGACGTCACCCATTCACAGTTCCTTCGGTCTCAGTCGCCTTGATTTCGGGAGGTCACGCGGGCTGGTTAATGACGATGGTCCTGGTAGTGGTACTAAGATTTACCAAAATGTTACAAAGGGTCAAATGTTTTGCCCTTTTGGTTACAAATTACCTTTTCAAATTCTGGGACCTGTGTGCATCCACGTCAATGCTATAGAATCGTTTCCGAATATCTTACGTGACGTGTTCAGAGCAGGCTCATAGCAAGATTGGAGCCTATCCCAGGAAATATAGAGTATGAGGGCAATTTAAGACACAAATCCACCAAGATTACATGTTTTTCTTTTTATTCTGAGAGGTTATAAAAACTTTACACACACAGAGCAGGTGTGTGAATCGAATACATAACCCAGGAGGTGCAACCACTCCATGCAACCTACTATACCATTCAATTATGATCTGGAAATCATCAAAAGAGGATGGGTTTAATCTATAGCAAACCATAATGATGTTTTTATTTTCCTGGTCTATCTTGCCTGTGTTCTGGAATCAAATATGTTACGTCCATAATCATGTAGTGCAGAGGAAGTGTTTTTTTAGTGAACATAAAAATACAGGGGTGTTACCTGTAAAATTATATTATGGGAAGATTACCTTTAGATCAAACCAACCAGCAGGTAAAGTGTGCAAGATTAGTTTTAATGATTAACTATGTAATGCGACATCAGCTACACAGTAGCACACATCTGGGGGCATTGTGTGACTCAGTGGGTTAGGACACTGTCGCTGTAATTGTAATGTTGCTGGTTCAAATCCCAGGATCAGGAGAGCCATCTTACCATTGGGCTCTTAGGAAGGCCCTTAGCCCACAATTGCTCCTGCGATTTGCTGACACTGCTTTTACTAATAGGCACCATCCAATATGCTTCATGTTTTGAAATTATTTGCATGGTGTCATGCAAACCAACCTTATAAGCATGACTCATAAAGACTATAACAGACGACTGATCAACCAAAATGTAACAGATCACAAAAACAGGTCTTTGGTGATGGTTTCAGGTATGGAGTGAAGCTACAAACTGGATGCTTTGTCACTAAAGGTCAATGGAAACTTTAGTTGGTGCAACTTTGTATGTTCAAAAGTTGAATAAGGACATTAAAGAATAATTGTGGAACAAAAACATTAGGTAGATATGCAACATTTCAATGGATGGAAGACTGATCATTGGATATATAATATTGTGTGACATTTTTTACAGTTGGTGTGGAACCGTTTCTACATTGTAAAAACATTATAAGTATAATTATAAGCACTCATGTACTCCCACACAAGAAATGTTAAAAAGCAAGTTAAGTATTAAAATCCCTTTTGAAATTTTCTGAAAATCGATGTCCTCAAAATAATATGAACACTTCCTTAGTCACAACACCGTACAGGACAACCATTTTTGTGACAATTAAAACTGCTGCACTGCAGTCCGCCATATCGATTATGGACTTTGACAGGAGCTCCGCGTGGAATCTGACGTAGCCGAGATACGAATCGTCTGAGAAACCGCATTTCGGCTTTCAGTTTGTTATACGCACTGCTCAGCGAACTGTGACTGACAGACACCACCCAAAATGTTTATTTTTATATAATCTCAATGATCTTTGCATATCTTACGTTTGTATTTATATTCCCTAACACTATAGGTCATTTGACTCTTTTTGTGTAGGCCTGATTAAGTTCCCTTTTGGGCTGGATTGCTGGAAAAAAACACATCGATAAGTATTTTTAATTCCTGTAATGAAGATGAAAATATTGCAAGAAATATGCATTTTCTTCGTGTCTTTGTCAGCGCCGGTGCTACTTTACGTTATGAACAACGTTCCAGCTTTCCATGAGTAAGTCTGACTTTCCTTCACGACAAATGGCATTTGTTTTCACAGAATATTTTATAATATAAGCCTAGGCGTACTTTTGTTTAATATTTAATAATGCCCGATTAGCAAATTAATTATCAGATAATTTCGCTGGAAGTGTTTTCTGTTCATTCATAGTGTAATTGAGGTCAATGTGAATGCGTATGGCCCACAGGTACATACATAACGCTCAGTGCCTCAAACAAGACCATGGAATTATTACATTTAAAGACGCTATGCAGTCATTTTTATGGGGTTCATTATGCTGACCCATTCAGTGTACCGGGCAAGGTTGTCCTCAGACTCGCATATCACGAATGGGGAATGACTCTCAGGAAAATCTCCTCATAGTACTCTCTCCATTAACGGCACCACTTGGACATAAAAAACAAATGATCTATAAAATTACCCGGCAGGCATTAAATTTAACCGAGGCTATTATGATTTAGTAAATTTTGTTATGTATGCCGGGAAAACGGGATAATTTATGGTTATTTTCTCAAATTTATAAATGTGGCACTCGACTCAAAAGGTTCAAAATATCAAGAAGCCCTTAGCCCAGGCGGTCAAACGTGAATGCAGCTTTTGGGCGCACAAATAACGTCACCCCTACGGCCCGCCTGCCATAGAAATACGGTTTTCCATATAGATTGGTTTGGATAGATTTTATATGTCGATATTACAGGAGTATACATTAGAAACGAATTACAATATATATATATAATATTTATTTTTCTGCAGCCATTTTCTGTGCTCATTATATTACCAACGCTTGTTTCTAACTTCAGACTTATACAAAACATCAGGGTTGTAAAGTTCAGGTCCAGAAAGTAAAAATCCAGAACTGAGATTTTGCTCCAGCCCAACAACGTTAAGTACTTTCTGACTATGACTCCTTATGCTCAACTGGTTGGCAGAAACAAAATCATGGTCTGGATTTTTTACTTTCTGGACCTGATTTTTTACACCGCTGCAAAATGTGTGCTATTTGTATAAGTTACCTATACGGCTTCTGTCCCCTTGGCTCACCGGCCACCTGTAGTATGAGTGTCAGCATTAATAGCAGTAAATTCGCTTTGATCTCTTTCTGAGATCTTACTTGTTCATTGTTTTTGTGCCCCCCCCGCCCCATTTAGGCCGCTAGTGATACTGGGCGCTGGAGTGGCAGTATTGGGGGCGCTCTTTCTTCTTGCATTTCTCTCTGCACAACCCAAAGATATCCTCTTCTACGGTAAGCCGCCAGGATGGGTGTGACCGTGTGACACGGGACCATATCAGATTTTTTACAGCACTGAATTGTAATGAAAGAGAGCCCCGGGGGGGCCAAGTAGAGACAAAAGAAACAGATTGTGAGAAATACCGACGGAGGATAGCTCCGCTACAACCGAGGAGACAAGAGAAATTGCACAAACAGGATAAGGATAAGGCAGGGTAACAAAATGAAAATGTGGGAGGATGTAATGTCTCACAGCTGTTATCAGCTGCAACGGATATGAAGAGGTTTAAACACTGAGGCCAAGAGGGAGCAACTGCGCACAATTACCCCCATCACACAGAGAGTGACTATTTTAGTATTTCCGATAAATCAGTGTGGCACAGATCCCGCTCAAATACCGACTGCTTAAGCCGAGCAGTCACACTTAGAGAGAGACTCCCCCTGTGGCAGAATTATGAGGATGTTTCCTCAGTTAGCCTGTCATCCCCTCAGCTAATGAGACTTCACAATGGAGCAATGAAGAGGCAGGCGGCCTCCAGCTGAAAGGACACTTCCTGATATTTGCACTCCTGATTCCCTCTACTCTCCCTGTTCCGCACTGGAGTGCATCCGCCAAACCCCACCCCACCCCACCAATCTCGTATGAGGCTTTCCGTGCTCAGCAGGAACATTATTATCTATTTCTATGGTGACAGAAATCCGATAGCCAGTATAAACAATAGTTTTATATGTCTGTGCCTGTGTCGGTGTGTACACTTATATAAAGAAAACACAGACATGTGTGGTGGCTTACAGCGCAGGGGTGTAGCCTGGTCCTCTCTAGGTCTATACTTTGGAAACTCGAATGTCCGTGTTTGCATTCAGAGCACACGGCACATGGGTGCCCACCATGGTAGTGATTTCAACCAGACCACGGAAACAGCCAATATTTTCTTCCTGTGGTTGCTGGCAATTGCTTATCAGATTAGTCTTTTTTTCAGTTATGGAGAACTGGAGAACAGGTAAGGCTAGTCAAAATTAGCGTGAATGAGGAAGTGCTATTATAATTCAATTCCAAGTAACTTCACGAAAAGATGATTGTCACAGCCCACATTTACATTTTGACCATTTTTTTCTCTTGAGTCTTGTTTGACCTGAGAGCAGGATATAACTTCTGCGTTCCTGCACGTGTGTGAACATTACAGTTAGCTCACTGGTCATACCTCTCTCTTGCAGTGTGTGTCCAGTTCTCATTCACATCAGTCTTGAAGCTGACCAATGCTTTGGAGCAGGATGGCTTCACGTCAGGGTTTGTGGGATTTTACCAAAGGAAGGTTAGTGTCAATGAATAACACAGCTAACTTCAGCTCATACACTAACATACTTCCCTATACATCCGGCCAGTGGGTAACCAGTAGGGTAGTGAGGGAGGTAGTGGAATATCAGCAAAGGATTATGGGATAATTGGGATACCATCATAATGTAAAGGGTCACCGTTCTAATGACATCTCTCATGTATGTTGAAGGGGGAGCCACACATGGTGACTGCTTATGCCATCATGATGTGCTACTGGGACGGTGTGGTACACTTCGTCCTTTACTTCCTGCTGCTGCACCATAGGGCTGAGGCGTAGGTACCGCCACACATGACCGATGTCTGTCCTCAGTCCCCAAACGTTACAATCATTAAATCTCTCAGTCTTGTGTAGCACCTCAATGCTACATCTGCCCCCCCCCCACCAGGTCCTTAAGACCTCAGTCGACAGTGAGCTTAATAAAGAGCAGGTTGTTGGATGGATGTGAGCAGAAAGAATCAGAGGTGGATAGTTCCGTTCCAGGAAATAAAAATCCTTACCCAGATTTTGTTTCAACCCAAAACTTTGTTTTGTTTTGGTTGAAACAAAATTTTGGGCTGGATTTTTACTTTCTGGACTTGAACTGCCCACCTCTGGATAGAATGTGCTGCAAAGGACATATCTTGAAGGCAGAGGTGGGTAGTTCAGGTCCAGAGAGTGAATGTCCAGACCAATATTTTGTTTCAACCAACCAGTTGAGCACTCTGTGACTGTCACTCTTTAGGCTCCACTGGTTGGTTGGAACAAAATCTTGGTCTGGACTTTTACTCGCCGGACCTGCATTACCCACCTCTGCTTGAAGAGCAAGTGATGATCGCTGGATGGGGTAAATAAATGGGTAAGAAAATGAAGGCTCTCTCGATCACTCTGCAGAAAGCTGTACCGCGGCATGGGCCTCTTCTGGGCTGGCTCTTCCTTTGCCAGTATGGTCGTCTTCATCCCTGGAAGTGTCATCGGTGAGATCCATTCTCTGCCCTGTAGCTTTAAAGAAGGGAGCGTTTAATGTGCTAACACTATGTTCCAGGAGCAGCCTGGCTGTCATTCGTGCAGCAGATCTAGGAAAGGGCGACTGTTCTGACTGTTTACGCAATGTTCACTCGCAATTACCCCCCAGGCACATTTATTTTGCATTGTTTGTTATCATTATGCAACAACAAATTAGTCTCCTTCATAGTATTTTCTGTAATTTCTTCATGATTCAGTAGGATGAAACGCACCATGAGTTCCACAGGGCTGGTTACTCCTAATGGGTAATTTGCCTGTTGTCGCACCCTCAGGCAAATACGGCTCGAATATATATCCAGCTTTCTGGCTGAACGTGCTCCTCCTGCTGGGGTCCGTGTGGGTGGCAGCATCACTGCTCTCCAGCCCAAGAGAGCTGCCGGTGATTCCCGCTGATGAGGTGGGGGTACCATGTGGGCCGACGCTGGGGGTGGGGCATTACGGGCATGGGGGCGTGACTCTGTATTTGGGGCTTGTTGGCTTTCTGCCAGCTGCATTGCACTTGACACTGGGCGAGTTTTGCTAAGATTCCTGTTACCTGCCTTCCAGGTCGAGTCTGTACAGAGAAAAACCCTCCTGACCCGGCCACTTGACCTGCTCCTGACGACCTTCCTCTTGGGAGTGATGGTTTTCACGGTGTTCCGGGGCTTTGTGAGTGTCACGTCATGCAGTGCTTTTATTCGGGTGACCTCGCCAGTAACCTAGATAGCATCGACATAAAGGAGAAGTCTGCAAAAATCAATTGTTTCATAAACTATATTTCATGTTCCTCATATTTCCTATATTTGCTTCGGCACAGTGTCACGCAGGGCTGATGAAAAAGAGGCACTGTGAAGTCAGGCGATGCTTTAAGAGTAGCCTTCATTTTTGTGACCACCTGCCGGCCGATGCTCCTTGTCTCTCTATTGGTGCTTTTCCACTGCCCCCAAGAGCCATACCCGAGCTGTACCCGAGCCGTACCCGAGCTGTACCCGAGCCATACCCGAGCTGTACCCGAGCTGTAACCACGCTGACCTGGCCCTGCTTACTAGCAGAGCTGAAAGTGTGACAGAACTAAGCTGGTTGCACCACCAGCATCTGATTGGTCGAAATGGACAGTGAAACCGGTGTTCTGCGGATGGATTATCTAAAGGAAAAAGCATATATGCTGTACAGTATTTACTGTTAAAAATATTGCACATCACGATACATTCCCAAAAACTCAAAATTTCCAACCTCCTACTTAAAGAAATATTTTAGAACAGCTGAATGGAATGGACTCGTAATGCAAATTCACGCAACCGAATGCTAATTCCACTAGCGTTTGATACTTGCATGACAATTATCCATTTATGCTCATGGTCCAGATGGAGCACTTCTCAAAGACGCGCTAGCGGGAAATACGACAGTAAAAAATAAATAAATAAAAAGTTACACTACGTGACCGGTAAATAGGCGCCGGTTTTACGTCGCTGTCCCTCTCCAAACTCCTTTACCAAGCCAACCCTTCTGCAGGGGAAAGCCGCAGTGGGCTGGAGCTGAGCTGTAACTAGTGCCTCTTTGCCGGAACGGCTCGGGTGCAGGTCAGTTCCTCTTCGCCAGTGGAAAAGCACCATTTATTTCTCACTCTCTCGCTCTCTCGCTCAGGTAATTCTTGATTGTCCCCTGGATTCCTGTTTTAACTACATCTACCAATACGAACCATATCTGAAGGACCCAGCGGCCTATCCTAGGGTCTTGGTGAGTGAGATGAATTTACCTTTCACTACAGTAGAATATAGACCATTGGAGAACTTGGAAACATATTTGGAACATAGTTTTCTATATTAGAAGGCATAGAGGTGTTTGTCTGGATTGAGCATGACAATGGCAATTCTATTTGCTCATCTTTCAACAGTTGGCTTGTCAGCTGATCCATCACTAGCTGTGATCTTATTGTGACTTGTTTTCTGACAAAAGAGAGAGCGGATGGTCATCTGCAAAGCAACCGGAATTTGATGAGATAATCAGGTCAACCGCGTGTATTCTACCAGGGGCCAAACAGCGTGAAAAAATTACACTAAATGCTGATGATGTCAGAGTGCAGTAAACGGGACAGGAAGACATGGTTGTTTCCTCAGTGGCTGTGGAAGCGTCGCCAAATGCGCTTCGATGTAACACCATGTCACAGGTCTCGAAACAATAAGATGCGTTTGTGCATAGTTATTTTCTCAGGAACCAAATATGAAATCCAAAACCTTGGAGAATGCGGGCATCGATCCCGCTACCTCTCGCATGCTAAGCGAGCGCTCTACCATTTGAGCTAATTCCCCATGAGAAAACACTGTCATTGACGCTAGGTGTGTTCCTATTGGTCACAGTCATTTTGGAAAAAAATGAGTAGTCCTTTAGTATAAGTATATATACATGTTAATTGCCGGACGTAAGGTAAAATTGCAAAGACTGGGCAAAGTTAAGTACCGTATTGTGATGGCACGTTAATGTTGTGCCCATTTAATTCTGCTGTGGACCAAAATGAACATGGAAACTGTGACCGCCGTAATGTTAATGTGACCCTCTTCCGAAAATATATAAATAAAATTCAGTCATTAATAACTGATTATGTGCTCTACGCCAGTGTTTCCCAAACCAGTCCTTGGGGACATGCAGACAGTCCACATTTTTCACCGGGAAATGGGAGAAGCCAAGAACGTGTACTATCTGTGAGTCCCCGAGGACCAGCTTGGGAAACACTGCTCTACACCTAGAGAGTCTGCTGTTAGCAGTTAATCTTTGTTGCCCAGCAAACTCCCTGGCTAACAACATGAAGCTGAGGAACAAGGACTGACTGATTTTGAGCAGTACGCTATGTGACATTGTCATATTAAGAGATATTCTGCTTTCTGCAGATGCTGGTTTACCTATTCTATGGCCTACCAGTGACGGTTGCATTCATCTATGGTCTCGTAACACCTGGTTGCACCTGGATGCTGGACTGGACAGTGTTATTCGCTGGGTTCATGGCTCAGGTAACATGACTCCACCTGCACGTGTATAGCTTTGTGTAAATGCACTTGTGAGCACCTGCCTCTCAGTGGTGACAATGAGCGCGGAGTCCTCGTGTACTGCGAGTTGTCACGATCTGGGATTCAGGGAGTCGGTAGCAGGCGTCAGAGAAAACAAAAGGCCTTTGAAATGAGAGGAACACGGGCTGGAAAGTAACTGGATCGCAGGGGAATCAAGACGAGGGAAGGGCACAGGCAAACAGGTACATTAGGGAGCAACGTCAGTGACAGGACTGGGGAGCACAGCCCTGGGAAGCACTTAAATACTGGATTAACAAGGGAGCACACCGAAAGGCAGCTGGAGTCAGTCACAGAAGTCATTTACATGATTGCAATTATTTATTTAGGAAGCTACCAATTCTAAAACTATTTACCAAATTATCCCATATTTAAATCGTTAAACATCGTTTACATTGTTAAATCAATCGTTTACATCGTTAAAGTTTCACACCCCCCACTTGGCAGATTTAATAGTGGCGGATGACATCCCATGTTTCTTCAGCGTGGTGAAGTCCTAAATTCGCCCCCCTAATTCCTTAAAAGATTACTGAAAATACAGCTAGGTTTTAAATCAGTGTTCAAAATGCCAGTCATACACTGACATGTCCTGGTTTATGTCTGTTCTGTATGTTAAATATCTTGAAAAGGCTTAAGTTGTATATTTGGTTGTATGAAACATGCACCTAACAACATTGTGACCTCAGTGATGTTCATCAACTTTCTGTTGCTTTGTGGGTACCTTTAAGTAATACTGAAGCACTGTGTTGTTTAACCACTGCACCTGCAACCCCCCCCCCCCCAGGCCCAGTGGTCCCACATTGGTGCGTCACTGCACCCACGCACCCCCTACACCTACCGAATCCCAGAGGAGATGTGGTGGCCTGTGCTCCTGGCCAACCTGGCATATGTAGTGGCTCCACTCCTGCTGGGCCTTCGATGTGTCGGGAACCCTGCCTTCTTCATGAAGACTGTCCCCCCAGGACAGGTTACCAAAGAGAAGAAGAGTGACTGATGAAACAACCCCCCCCCCCACACATACACACAAAAAGCATACACACTAGCCTTAGGAAAGAAACCATCTTGCTCCAAAAAAATGACCAAAAATTAAGTTTACTGTGAGACATTATTTATTACACTGTGGTGGAAATTCATCACTGAAACCAAACCCCGATTCCTCACCACAGTAACGTGGCTCCTGCCAGCCATGTCCACATCACTGAAACAAACCCTGATTCCTCACCACAGT
>JAODKM010000042.1:12578554-12594841 GCA_026780845.1 Petrocephalus sullivani
GATTCCTCACCACAGTAACGTGGCTCCTGCCAGCCATGTCCACATCACTGAAACAAACCCTGATTCCTCACCACAGTAACGTGGCTCCTGCCAGCCATGTCCACATCACTGAAACAAACCCTGATTCCTCACCACAGTAACGTGGCTCCTGCCAGCCATGTCCACATCACTGAACGTTTCTCCTGTCTGCTTGGACTATTGGACTTTTTACACTACAATAACATTAACGTCCTTAGACTCTATTTATCTTACCAACTAATGACTCATTGGTTTGTGACAGCTGTATATATACAACCACCTTACACCGACTCAGCCAGATTGATTTGGACTCTGACACTGTTGAATTGGCTCAAACTGCAGCACAGTTCCCCCACAGTACTGCAGAGTATTGTGGAGTATTGTGGACTAATGGTTTATGCTGCTAACCAGAGAATTAGTGATTGCCACTGGCCACCAGACAACCAGAAATAATTTCCTAGTTAAAAATACCTGCAGGATTCCACGTTAACCAGGTTAATAATATTACTGCGGCAACTGACACTAGACTGTTTCTTGAAGACAGTCACTGTTTCAAAATGTATTCGATATAGGCATTAGAAGAGAACAGAATTTAAGTTGAACTCTATTCAAGCCATTAAATCACTGAGTGCACCTTCGCCCGAATGTGAGCTCATGTACCTTGTGGATTGGGTTGTGAAAGTAGCTGGTGTGTGTTAGTTTACCTGTGAGGAAACAAGGTCAGAGGTCCATGAGATAGCACTGGATGACAAAGGATCATCTTTGTGTTGTTTTCTGGGTCATGCTAAAGTGTATCTATCTACCATGTGCTACTGAGCTTTGCCCTTTTTGCCTTGTCTTATAGATGCAGAAGAAAATAATTTTTAGAAACATTTTGCAGCTGATTGCTCTGTTGCAGGTCCAATAACAAAGAAAATGTAACATTTTCCTAATGCTTCTGTTTGCACCCCCTTGACGTTTTTTCCATCTGGATCATGAGCATAAAATCAATTGTAGAAAGGAAGTGGCCCATTGCAATTTTATTTATATGATCTAAATTTAATCATTGCAGAATGCTCTGCATTTCTGAAAATGTTTATTGGATGTAGATAAACCTCAGAGGTTTGGGAAGAGCACTGAACTTAAAATGCTCCCCAAAAAAACACAACCAAAACTGTAGTACCCCGGCAGGTACAACAAATTCACGAAGTTTACAGTCTGTCCTGGCTGTATGTTGTAAAAGGTGTGTTATTTGTAAGACTATTTAAAAACCACTGGAATATGCTTCTAAATGATATTGAAAATATTGAATCCTTGTTCTGTTGTAGACAAGCAGAAAAAAAATAAATGCAATTCACTGTCTTTTCACTGGGAGGTGCTAATAATCTTCCGTCTTCTTAGTTGTGTCCACCTGACAGGGCGCCAGAAATATTATTGGGGACGCGTTTTCTTCATTTTATGTTCGTTCTGTTGTTATAATACTTTGGCAGCTTATCATTCATATGAATAGCCTATTGCCTGCTATACAGCCAATAGGTCATGTATATATCAAGTATAAAATAATTAATACCATAAAAATATTTGTAACGATGACACAACTGTCGTTCGATTTTTTCTTTTCCAAAATTGGCGAAAGCAAGTTGAAATTGTATACGTACTGCTAAACCTGTTGAAGACAACGTTACTTCAGCTGACAAATTCATTTCTTAACGTGTCAGATGTTCGTGAGCTTCCACGGAGGGGATTTGAATGAACGTAATATTACCTTAATACACTACTAGCAAATTAGGATTCAACAGCGCCGGTTCTGGTCTCGAAACTATAAGACAAGGAGGTTTGTACAAATTATTTTTTCAGGAACCGAAAATGAAATACAAAGCCTTGGAGAATGCGGGCATCGATCCCGCTACCTCTCGCATGCTAAGCGAGCGCTCTACCATTTGAGCTAATTCCCCGCGACAAACATCAACCGGAAAACCGTTGTTGACGCTGTGCGTTCCTATTGGTTATTTAGGAAAAAGATAAAGAATAGGCCTTAAGTATAAAGTTATATATGCACATTAATTGTCTGGACGTGGGTAAAATTGCAAAGACTAGGCAAAGTTAAGTACCGTATTGTGATGGCACGTTGATGTTGCTCTCATTTAATTCTGCTGTGGACCAAAATGAACATGAAAACTGTGACCACTGGAATGTTAATGTGACCCTCTTCCGAAAATGTATAAATAAAATTCAGTCTTTAATAACTGATTATTAGTAGTTAGAGTGGAAAGGCTGATTTAAAAATACATTTTTAAAACTAAATTAATTATTATCACGATGTTTTATTTAATTGCAAAGATTTCATTCCTTTAATGCTTGATTAGAGGCATGAAATATATAAATATAACTGCGTGTTTGCTTTAGCCTACATGTACTGTGGGATGGAGTGTAGTCATGGATGGAGAAGGATTGTCTCCATCACCAAAAGTCCATCATAAATACGCAGTGATTATTTAGTAACCGCAGATTGGGTTAGCAAAAAAAAATGTGTTGTTTGCGAACACACTGGAGTTTTAATGAAGGCAAAAAACTAAAGTTAAAACTGTTATGTGCATAAGCGGGAGCTGATTCCAGGTAGACCTGCAGGGATTGTGTGGAGATTCCGTAATGGCTTTCTTAACGGAGCAGAACGATTCTTATATTAAGTTACATCCCAGACACTAACTAAAAGCTGCATCGTAAGTGGTGTTAGAGGGTGTAACGACGTGGCTTGAAAGACAAGATATTTTTATCTTCCAGGCACACAGGAATCAGTAATGGTAAGAACCCATGGCCGAGGCAAACGTGATATTTGCTTGCTAAGTCGACGCCCCCTCGACACATGGCGCCCTGTTCAGCCGCCTGTGTCCCATAATAATTCGACTAATATTGGCAGGAATTACTACGCAGGGCCGGCTCGCTGTACCGGCAACATAGGCGATCGCCTAGGGCACCAATTGATTAGGGGGCGCAAAAGAGCGAGTGAAATAAATCAGGATAAATACCCGTGGTTACATTCCGTGACATTACGGTTATTTGCGTAGTTGAAATAGCGACATCTATTGACGGCATAACCACTCGCAGCATCCATTAATTATACGTAAGAATAATGCACCATTTCTCAGTCGCTGAGGGCTCGATTCTCTCATGCGCTTCAAGTCAAAAGAGCACGTACCTCTCAGAAGGTCCGCTCCCGAGCCTCCAGAGTCCGGCCCACCTCTCTGTCCCCTGTCACTGTCACAGCCCCTGTCTTTGCCAACCCGGAGGATACCTCTCTGGAGGATACCTCCCCTGGTCCATCTGGCTATATCCGCCTCAGCCATTTTTCCAGCTCCACGGAGTAGTTTTTCGGGTTAAAGGCTTCCCTCAAAGGCCCAATGGCAACACGATGACCCTCAGCTGGCCATGGGATTCACACTGGCGACCTTCATGACCCTCCAAGCCACACGATAACACAGCATATACCAAGTCCTGCCCTTGCACCTATTTATATCAGTTCCTGTCTAGGGCAATAAACCTCCCTCCCTTGTCAAGGAAAGCCATTCGTGTTGTCACGCTGTTCTGAAAAAGTGTCACACTCTTAATCCATTTTTGAGACAGAGCCCTGAAGCTGTGTGGCATATCACACTATGCCGCACACAGACTCAGATGTGCCACCCTGAGGAAGGTGCCCTTGACACCCAGGAACTTTGGCTGTTTCTGGACCTCTTCCCGAATGCACCACAGACCTTCAACTCAGTCGAGATGCAACTCACGCTGCCAGTAAACACGGGTTCTCCCAGACTCGTAGGCATGCCTTTCTGTGAGGCTTTGACAAGCACTTACACTCCTAAACTTGTAGTAAAGCACCAGGGTACCCCGACAGCATGCAGGAAACAGTAATCGATACAGTTACTTTTAAGTAACCATCTCCGGTTCAGGTCCTGGTTCAAGGGTACAACATCAATCCCATCATGTGCAAGGTCCATTTGGTAACGCTTTACATTAACTGCTCCCTCATACTGCATTCATTAATCATTATGTATTCATAAAACGTTCAGTGCACCTTCATAAAGCATTCATAGAACATTCATAAGCACCATATAACATCCTGATATACCTTAAAAGTTTTAGTATACAGATTAATAACAAACATTCTAATCATTTAATCATATCATGTTTGCTATTAATGTGTATATTAAAGCTGTTAAGCTATATATACATACTGCTTATGGATGTCCTATGAATGCATTATAAAGGTGCACTGAATGTTCTATGAATGCATAATGAATGCATTATGAGTGTGCAGTTAATGCGAAGTGTTACTGCTCGTTTTGCCATCTGGATAAATTGGATGAGGCACTTCAGTGTCTGCCAGCCTCAAATAGCCTCTTCAATAGAGCCTCATGGGTGAAACAGACGTTAGTTATGGGGCTCTCCTCCTCTCGCTGCACCACCCCCTCAGCCCCAGCCGTAACATGTCTTTGCCGTCTTTTGGCATTGCACGTAGTCCCCCCATTTATTTATTTTTATTTATATCTGTCTATTTATTTAATACTCTTTTTCAGGATGTTATGTTTGTACACCGTGTGCCTTTTAATCTTATTTGCACTATATGATTGTTTGTCTGCACTTTAGCTACCTTGCTGCTGTATGCAAAAGAATTCCCCCCTGGGATGAACAAAGCTCATCGAATCCTAAGGAAGAATAGATCCCAGGGAAGTAAGACACGGATGCCAGCATGCAGGCCTGGGGAGGGAGCATGGGCTGGTGGGGAGAGCATGGCTATAAAGCAGTGTCTCCCAACTTGGTCCTCGGGGACCCACAGATGGTCCACATTTTTGCTCCCTCCCAGCTCCCTGCCAGACAGTCTATACTATACACTGCTATAAAGAACAGCACATTTGCCCCCGTCTCCCCACTAGCCGACCAGCCTCCCGAGGAGTGCCACAGGCCGCAACAGCCCCTCTAGGCATGGAGTAGACAGGGCAGACAGCAGCACAGCATCAGAGGGTTGTGATCCCAGTCTACGCTCCCTAAGATGTTGGATCGCTGGATCAGAAATTGCTTTCATTAGCTAAAAATGGCCACGGGGTGCTCAGGCCTTGCTTTCATGTCTGTCCTTTGATATTGGAACACTAAACAGCTGTGGCTTCATCCGTTTCTGCAGCTACAAAATGTACACTGATTAGAAGGTACAGATGAAACAGTGCCTCGAGAAACAGATATCCAGGCCTTTGGATGAACTGTGCTGGCATGCAGCAGTGTTACACTGACAGTGATGATCTGCTGTGACAGAGTATAATCAGCAGGTTTATCTCCGTTATTTCCAAGGGCAAAAACATGAAGTTTTGATTTTTGTTGTGAACTTCTCACTCTTGTTATATTTTTGACCAAGTAATCACTGAAGATTCCAAATGGGGAGCTCGTTAACTTATTTAAATGAAACATTCATAGTGGAAAATGGCATTTGAACTCTGATTATGTGGCAAATCAGAATGTAAATGAACAACGTGCTGGATGTTCCTGCACGAAGAACAGACAGCAAATCGGTATGTTTATGCAGTCTTAGGTTTGACAAGGCCTGCTTGATGTTTCTCGTAGTTTCACAGACAGTGCAACTGCAGGTGGGGCATTTTAAAATGTATTGTAATGTAAAATGTAAAATGTAAAGCCTCAGTCAACAGTGAGCTTAATAAAGAGCAGGATGTTGGATGGATGTGAGCAGAAAGTATGGAAAGAATCAGAGGTGGATAGTTCCGTTCCGGAAAATAAAACTCCTTACCAGGATTTTGTTTCAACCCAACCAGTTGCACATAAAGAGTCACAGTCACAGAGCTCAGTTAGTTGGTTCCAAACTTCCCTCTCTCCAGGATATGTGTGTATCCTTCAAAGGACATCAAGATGGAGTATGGAAACTTGATATGTATATCTGTTGGAGTTGGACGTGTATTTTAGGTTTTTTATACTTTCATATTTTAAAATTGACATTTTATCTATGTCTATATGTAGGTAATGTTTACATGAGCCTTGGCTTAAGGAGAATGTGATTGTCATTGTTGACACACAACAATAAAATGCATCCTTGGCATTTAACCCATATGCGACATAGCAGCGGGCAGCTAATTCAGCGCCCGGGGAAGTAGGCTTGGGAACAATTCTTTGCGGGTCAGGGACTTGAACCAGCGATCTTTCAACCATAAGTGCACTTCCCCAAACATTAGGCCAGCACTTCCCCATTTCAGTGTCTGGGTGAACCCATTCATCATGCAACATACAAATAAAAGTCATTGAAAAGAAGCATTCCAATGAACTCTATTCCAATCGTCTCATTTCAGTTTTATTTAATTTTTATTTCATTTCAAGCAGAGGAATAGTAGTTAAAGAAATGGGCTGTGTGCATTTGATTAACACAGTGGCCCACAGCTATCTCACATGCATGGACTCATGAGTTGCAATTCACTGATTAAAACTCTTTGACCCCTGTGAGTATCATGACTTATGCTGGAAGGTCTCCCATGTAGCCTACAATCAAAGGAATATCCATCAATGCCCCCCCCCACCTTGGAATTGGGTTACCACGATTCACTGCTGGAAGCCAGAAAGCTTTGGGAGGCTGGGCTATCCATGTAACCTGGTCGGGTTCCGCCTCAACTGACTACATGAGGTTGTAAGGTGGGGGTCAGATGCAACAAAGTGCCAGTTGGTTAGTAAGCATGGGCATAAGGACCCGTACAGGCCTTTGGCAGTAGAAACTGGCTTTGGGAAAATAGCTCTCTGGTGTGGAAAGAGTCTGTGCTGAGGCAGGAGATAGTATCAGACAGACAGAGCTGGCCTTACCTCTGCACAGAGAAACAAACCTGGAATTGTGAACTTCTTGAATTGTAAAAGACCTCAGGTGGCTGGGCGATGCTCACAGCTTGAGGGCTGTACAGTTCCATACGCAAGTTGCAGAGAGGTAAACTCTGCCTGTCACGCCCCCTGAAATAGAACTTGCAGGGCCAGAGACGTTGAGTCTGAGTGGACCACGTGCGAGGCCTCGGCCATTGCGGTGACAGTGAGTATTACTTTGAACAACTCTGTCCAGCAGACAATCAGTGTGTATCAGCACAGTAATCCTAGGAGCTGCTGGTGAACATCAGTGGCGAGGGGAGCTGTCAAGCTGAAAAAGGAAACCCTCTGAGCCATGCTTGCTCAAGGGTCTCCTGAAACAGCTGAAAGGTACAGACAGGGCGGAAGGGTTACAACTACTGCAGTAACAGGAACTACAGGATTTTGCATGTGTGAGGTTTGGAGAAACTACTGGGTGGCCAGAACGATGTTTTGACAAGTCATTCACTGCTTTGGGGAGGGAGGTAGGACCTTACACAGGCTGTGTTCAGCAGGGGTGAGGAAGTGTTGACCAACTTTGGGATTATTGTCAAGTAGTTGAAGGCACCCTTTGTGGAGCCCATTTACCTGGTGAATATGCCTTTTCTGGCACTGCTAAAAACTCCAGATGAGTCTGTTGCTGCATTTAAAGTTAATATGACGGTCAATGGCCTCCACAGTGGAAAGGAAACAGCATAGATGTACCCGTCCAGAGTTGTTGAAAGCACTGATTGTTGTTGGGGTGACTTGGTTGATGCACCTCATTAGTGATACATACAGGGCAGGAACCTCCACATTTCTGGTGGTCTCTACTAGATGGTGTGTTCCAGCTATAGTGGAATCACTCTTCTCAATTTCCTTAGGAAAGCCTATGACACAGTAGGGCTGGATGTAGGGGTGCTTCAGCACCCCATCTGGTTGGTGGTGGTAATACAATGTCAGAATAGTGTAGGACAGCGTGCCCCTGTCTGCAGTGTGGAAAGACACAGCATTATGTTAATTACTCTGCAAAGGCTCACAGGCAGCTGTATGATTATTTCTCCGAAATACTACAGCTGTTACCTGTTGATAGCTACCAATGATTCTATAGAACTTCATTAAAGTCTATTGGCCATTGTGACTTTCAACTTTGTGGAAATGGCATACTACTGCATGCCCTGGCATATACTGTAGAGGGTCCTGCAGGACTATGTTATTAAGGCCACTATCACATGTTATTTGGTCCCTTGATGTCTGCATTTAGAGATGGTGTTGGCCTCTGGCAAGGGTATCTCCTCTTCTGTTTGTGATTCTAATAGACAGGGTATCAAAGCGCAGCACTGGCTGGAAAGGGAATCTAGGGCTAGAATTGCCATTCCTGCTATTTGCTTTTGGCCACATCTGCCCAGGATCTTCAACATGCATCTGAGCAGCTGGAGGCTGAGTGTGCAGAGCCATGGATCAGAAAAGGTACTCATTAAACTGGGTGCGGGGTGTACGCTTGGTAAGGTGTGGATGGCTCCTTTCAGGTAACGGGAGAGTGTGTCCTTACTGAAGGGGTTTAAGTACTTCAGAATGTCGTCGATGAATAGCGATAAGAGGGGAGCAGAGAATGACAGCTAGATCAGTTAAGTAGCTGTTGGTTTGCAGGCACTGAGCAGGTCCCCATGGTGAAGTAGAAGCTAAGTCACCAGACAAGCCTCGTGTTTTATAGGTCAGCAATGCTCACCTATGCTCATGAGCTGTGGGTACAAGGTCATGAGAACAAGACGCCAAAATGAGGTTTCTCCTCAGGGTTGCTGGGCTCACCATCCATGACAGGGGGGGAGGAATTCAGAGATCCAGAGGGATCTTGAAATAGAACTGCTGTTCCTTTGCAGGAGTCATCTGAGGTGGTTTGGGGTACCATAAGGATGCCACCTGCATGTCTCCTAAAGGAGCTGTTCCAGGCCACAGAGCAGACACAGGACATGCTGTGCTGGCCTAGAAATGTCTGGGGATCCCCCAGAATGAGGCAGAGCCGGTGGGCTTGGAAAGGAAATGCAATGTGAAGATGTTAATGATGATGATTTAAATAAATCTCTTTAGATTCCATTTACTGACACGGTGTCAGTTGTCTTAGTTAGTGATGTTTGTTGGCAATTACATTTGAAAAATGCATGAATTCTATAATCAACATAATAGTCAACAAGGAAGCAGATTTAAATTAAATTAAGATGTAGTAATGCAGGCCAAAATGGATTAACATAATAACTTTGTCATTTACCAGACAGGCTTGATATTAAATCAATATTAAACACCATGTGATTTTGTGAAGTATCATAGATGAAAAATAAAACAAATGATCGTCTATAGTGCAGAAATGTCACTGAATGCGTCGGCGAACATTTGGAGCACCATTCAGAGCTTTGATGCACTTCAGCTACCTCATACTGTAAATATACATAATAGTCAACTAACAGGTTTTGAATGTAGCTTTTGACTGAAAACGAATAAACCAAGATTCACGTGGGGCAACAGAGGTGACGGTGCCATCTCCACGGTAACCATCTTACCAGGACCAAATCTCCTTTCAGAATGGAAACGTTTTCACTGTATTTGAGCTACATGAGAGCATGACACATGTACATGCAATTATCACGCCTTATCAGCGAGAAGTCAGCACAAACGTACCAGTTGCCTCTTTAGTGCTGCTTGACATGTCATGAAGTCAATCTGCAATGTCATGGGATGTCTGACTGAATTACTTAGGCAATACTTTTTAATTTGGGTTAATTGTATCTCTTTAAATGTTTGACTATGTGGATTTATAATGCACAACTGTGGA
The DNA here is from genome assembly GCA_026780845.1 of Petrocephalus sullivani. Taxonomy (NCBI): domain Eukaryota; kingdom Metazoa; phylum Chordata; class Actinopteri; order Osteoglossiformes; family Mormyridae; genus Petrocephalus; species Petrocephalus sullivani. Next base: position 12,588,228 of record JAODKM010000042.1, read on the forward strand.
AAAACAAGGGATCACTACAAGCCCTTCAACGGACTCACGGGTAATTCTCGACCATATTCAAGGGTGCTTCAGCCACCCTATTTTATGCCCCCTGAAAAATTGGTTTTCCAAATCCATTTAGCGATTCGTCCTGTATTTTTTAATACATTTTTGTACCAATTCAGTAGTTGCTCCCCTGGCACCATCTCTCTATTCCTTCAGATTGAAAGTGGCAGCCCTACTGGACACTGAATCCTCCTAAGGGTCAATTCGTTAGAATGAACTGCCTTCTTCCTCTGCGCTGTCCTTGGACTACAGGCAGCATCCATACTGAGACAACAGCGCTGCTTTGCCGCACTGTTTAAGCAGAGTCTGCTGAACACATATTTAGTGTTATCGCCTCAGTTCTCCTGTCTTGCTGTGTCACACCAGGGCTCGGCTACACTTCACGGAACAGATTTTCGCTGCATCCTGGATCCTGGATCCTGCATCCTATTTTTGAAATAGGACGACCCCCATAACAAGCAAGCTCATCCCTTAGAGTAAATAGAGTGCAATCACATGACAAAGGATTTCATTCAGGCTCATTTATCAGTGAGTGACACGGCTAGCCTAGATGGGAAAAGGCCGTATCTAACAGCGGCAGTGGAATAGGAGGTGCTCTGAGCTTTGCAGTAACGAAAAGCTAACATTGTTCAGAAAACTCACCGTTGCAGATTAGAATTTAACATTTTATTTTCCTCCCACCCTATCTCTCCCCTTCTGAAGCAGCTGGTAGGAACATATGGGGAAATACTACAAATTATAATGTTCAGTAAACACGAGGTGGTCTCAAGCAGAGGAACATGAACATTATTTGTGAAAAATTATAATGCGTAATAAGTCTATAATCCCGGAATTTTCACTGAGACAGTGTAAAATGCAAATAAGTAAGTGCATTGCGGTACATGGTTAACTGGGGAGTATATTTTATGATAATGGTGTTCACCATCTGCAGTCTTGTGTGGGGTGAGGTGGGGTGGGATGGAGTGAAGTCTATTCCAGGGCTTCACTCCAGGCTAGAGCTGCTGGGATGGACCGTAGAAATGAATGCACTCATGTTTCCCAGGACGAAACTCAGATGTTAAAAAAGCACTGGTGGAAACAAAGAACGGCCAGAGAGAGGTACTGGGCGGAAGGGGGCTAGTTTCGGAGGGAAAATCCTAAGACCCAAAAAAATCAGGTCTTGTGTACGTGTCAGTTGCAGGGACACGGGGTGAGAAGCAGTAAACCCAGAGAGAGCCAGCCTGGCTGCTGCCTTCCACTCTGAGCAGGATGGGGATGCATCTGGGCTCGAAGCGTTTAGACTCCCAGACTGACAGGAAGTGACGTCACTGCTGGGTCACAGAGAGGCCGAGGACTGCAGCGTGTGTGTGCATGGGGGAAGACAACGGCACAGTCCCGGTTTACACGTTATGTACCCAATTATAAAGTTTAATGATTTACTCTTCCTTCTTTATAAATAACATGACAGAATAAATGCAAATGAATTTACAAGAACATCAAGAAACATGAAACGACAGAGACTAGATTGAGACAGCTCTCCCCTAGTACACCCAACATTCACATCACTATTGGCGAACAGGGAGGAAGCAGAATTTGCTTATGAACCAATCAGGATGCTGACACACTGCTACAGAGGACCCAGGGTGTACCGGGGAGCAAAAGACCAACCTAATCCCATACCCCGTAATATCCCAAAACCACTGATTATTTACAGTCACAAAAACAATAGAGTCACTAGTCTGAGCTTCCTGGATACTGTGCAGTTTAGGTCATGGGAATTTTCCTTACACAAAGGTTCTGAGGGCAGAATGAAAAATTATGGTTCAGAGAGATAAGCAATCAAATTGTATGGCAGATGTTAAACCAGCCAATCAGATGTCTTGGTCCTGCCTCTTCTGCAGTCTGATTGGTTATCACTTGGAACCAATCATTTTTAGATCTGCCCTGAGAACATGTTTGTGTAAGTAAAACTCCCACAAGTGAGTTCTTATGGAACTTATTTTTGTTTTTAAATCCTGGCTATTCACTGTTATTTCACTTTTCATACACCTGTGTGTTTGTTTATCTTGGAAATAAAACTTTTAGCAATAAACACAACATAAAAGTGAGATATTTTCCTTTTAGGTAAGTGCTACTTGGGGCAAATTCTTCCTTAAATATTCCTTTCAACACATTAAACCCACGCACGACTCTGTGCTCTTTGTTATAAAGAAAATGTAAACGTAAAACAGGCTTCAGTTCTTATTTTAAGATCACACGCACATACTCATAAGCGTGACTACGCATACACGCACACGCGGGGAAATATCCGCATTGAATTTGACAGTGTTTTGTAACGGTTTCAAAGAAGGTTGAACAAAGAAACTAAAACATAACGTAACGATGCCAGAAGAGACAGACTCAGATGAAAGCCGATAGGACAGCTGCAGAGAACACACTGTCCTTTGAGTTAGCATATAGCATCGGGTACCAGCTTCCAGTACCAACGCAGCCAATCAGAATCTAGATTTGTATTGTGAACCTCAGTTATGGTGCTTGCCCAGTGTCTCATATGGGGTTTGGGTTGCTGCCCCTCATCAAAGAGTGAAACATAGCGTCAACATTCGCAACACTGCATATAACTGACACTTCTTCTGAGAAACACTCCATTTCACTTCTATAATTAGGGTGAGAGAATCTTGGTCTTCTGTTCCGGTCTGGCCCCGACCTGCCCAACTAGGGGGGGGGGGGGTGTATCACTGTGACCATGACAAACCATTTACGCCTCCAGTTATTACACTGTCTTGTTGTGCGGATGCCAGGGACAAACCTCCGGGTCGCCTAGCAACACTGCTGTCAGGATATTGGTGCATAAATACCGACGCACATTCCATTTGAAACGCCCATGGGCTCGATTGCCTCTTAGCACTTTGTATTAATAAAGTCTGTTAGTGAACATATTGTCCAAATAGCTTCCCCTGCGCCTGGGCTTCTCGTTAAAGGCCGGCGTTAATCAGTGTTAACAGCACTCCTGATTTGTCTGCACTGCTACTGCGCAAGTGCCCAGGCGTGTGTGTTTCTGGGGGGGAGGTCTCCGTCCTGGGCTGTACAGGATAATTACATTTACAAACCAACATGCACAGGTGTGACAGAGGAACTGGTCAGAGCTCTGTTCGGTGTAGTTTGTGCGTGACATTGGATGAAGGAGGAGTGGCCAGGACCTACAAGAATTGAGGCAGTGAAGATCTGCCAACCCCTATTCCCAGGTTTTACATAAATCATTGCTGGCCATGATCATTGCGGAATCCCACAGACGTGGTACATGACACGGTGGTACAGACAATTAAAGGCTTCAGTAAACAGACAGATAACAATGAAAATATTCTAACATTGGTCTTCTCAGGCAGGAAACACCCATTCGGACATGTTTATAATGCTGAAATGTTGATGTGAGGTAAATAAAAAAATTCAGTCCCGATTCTCATACCACATTGCATTGATTAATGAGACAATAATCATGTATCCCGGCCCAAAATGAAAAACCATAAAATCAGTATTTTCACATATAGAAGATGCTTTAGCTATAACAAGTGAGGCAGATCTCACCAAAGACTTCAAACATAAGAAGGACTTTAACTGAAGATGTAGTAGACAGGGAAACAGAAAAAGGAATGAAAAGGATTTCATTATCCGTGTTGGATGGGCAGCCTGCCGACCTTAGGCTTGCGTGGAGCTCAGCCTGATCCCCGGAGGCAATGGCTGGGGGAGACCACAGGGCAGGAGGTATGAGGAGGAGAGGTGGGATGGCAATCAATGCTAGGTTCAGTTGTGGGCGGGGCTATGGGCGTGGCTGTGGGCGTGGCCTCCATCCCCCACTCTGTGGGCCCTGCCCCCGTGCCTTTGGTGTTTCTGGTGCTTCCTGCGCTCGTGGTGGTTTTTGTGGTGGTGGCGGCGACGTCGGCGGGAATGCCGACCTGGTGATGGCAGGGAGATCAGTCAGAGCCGCATATACACAAACACACACAAGTATACGGTGCCAGTCAAAAGTTTGGACACGTCAAGCCGCCTACAAAGGGCAGTGATAGAGTGATGCATCACATGACCGGGCCACCAGACCTAAACACAGCAGAGATGGTTTTGGAGGAGTTTGGCCAGATAGTGTAGGAAAAGTGGCCAATGAGAGCTCAGCATATACAGGGGACCTCCTTCAGGACAGCTGGAAAAGCGGCCAGTGAGAGCTCAGCGTATATGTGGGACCTCCTTCAGGACAGCTAGAAAAGCAGCCAATGAGAGCTCAACGTATACATGGGACTGGCGTAGAGGAGAAAGTGGGGGCAGCCAGTCCCTGGAGCAATTGGGGTTAAGGGCCTTGTTTAAGGGCCCAGTGGTGGGATCATCAGCCCACAGAGCGGCCTCTCCTTCCCAACAAATACATTTTTTGTTTAATACTTTGTGGTCAGGGCATAATACCACATACATGTTATAGTTTTGATGTCTTTATTCAAAAATGTAGAGAATAGTGCAAATAAACATTTCTATTGGTAGTTGTGTCCAAACTTTTGACTTGTTCTGTATATATACTAAATAAGTTTTTATTACAATAGTGAATTTTTCCAAAAGGAGAAAGAAAATGCATTTCTAACTAACAATAAAATTTAAGTAATGAGTAAGTTCAGATTTACTTGTTTCATAATTCGATTTCAGAAATAACCGAGCTCTTTTAAACCCTTCAACCACTGTTGATTAGCCACCCCGATATATACATGATCCATTGTTTTGCACACTGATTACTACACACCCCTATAAACTGTTCTCCCCTGCACATATAGATATACTATATATACACATGATATAGAAACAGAGACAGATAAGCTATTCTCAAGGGTACAGAGAAACGAACACCACTCCAAACAAAGGCATCACTGGATAACCAGCTGGTTTTCCTGTAAATCGTTCTGTGTGAGCTACACAATTCACCTCCCACGCTAAGCCCACACGATCCTGTTGTTCCGCTGCCCTGTCAACGGGGATCACGGCTCTGTGTTTTCGTCTACTAAAATAGCGAGACCAAAACTGCCAGGGAGGAGAATCTCCTAAAAAGCGTAGATGATGAAGGATGTCAGGACTATTGCTATAAAGACTATCAACCTCAGTAATATTCTCAGCCTCACAGATGCCCTCTGGGAAAGAGGCAGTAAAAAATGGAGAACAGATGCTATTGAGTTCAATGCGTGAGCTTTCTTACTGTTACTCTGTTAAATAAATTAAGCATACATCTAAAGGGATTTGTGCTTTTTCTCAACTTGTGGATTTATATATGAAGCTTTTTGTAGTGGAGCAGATTCCCGGGATCACAGCTGGCCCTCACTCACCCCTCGTGCAGACGACCCTCGGGCGCTCCCACTTTCCGCCGGCGCGGCATTTGGACGTTGGGGCGTGGCGCGGCACGAAGCCTGCAGAGCATTGGTAGTGCACCACTGCATGGATGTCATAATGCTCCTGCTTTCGGCCAATCAGGAAGGCGTTTTCTACTGCAGGAGGCGGGCCACAAAACCCTGCCATATATAAATCACAACATACTGCTTACACACTTTGATTTCCATCAAAATTAGATGCACAGCTTACAAGTTCACTCACTGATGTGGGTCAATACAGTACTGTCCAAAAGTCTTAGGCAAAATGAAAAAAATATGTTTAACTGATCTTCATGTTGGTGTAAATCTATGATATTGCATCTGTTAAAGTATTAAATCACAGAGCGGGGGCAGGACATGCTGAGGTGCTCATTGTGCAGAAGTCGCCAACTGTCTGTCAATAGTTACAGACCACCAAACTTCATGTGGCCTTCAGGTTAGCTCAAGAACAGTGCATAGAGAGCTTCATGGAATGGGTTTCCATGGGCGAGCAACTGCATCCAAGCCTTACATCACCCAGTGCAATGTAAAGCGTCAGATGCAGTGGTGTAAAGCACATTGCCACTGGACTCTAGAGCAGTGGAGACGTGTCCTCTGGAGTGACCAATCGTACTTCTCTGTCTGGCAATCCGATGGATGAGTCTGGGTTTGGCAGATGCCAGGAGAATGGTACTTGCCTGACTGTATTGTGCCAAGTGTAAAGTTTGGTGGAGGGGGGACTATGGTGTTGGGTTGTTTTTCAGAGATTGGGCAACATCAGTGCCTGACCTCACAAATGCTCTCCTGGAATATTGGTCAAAATTCCCATAAACACACTCCTAAACCTTGTGGAAAGCCTTCCCAGAAGAGTTATAGAGTAAAGCTGTTATAGCTACAAAGGGTGGGCCAACTCCATATTGAAGCCTATGTATCAACAATGGGATGTCATTGAAGTTCTTGTGTGTGTAAAGGCAGGTGTCCCAATACTTTTGGCAATATAGTGTAGATGCCTGAACCACCTCAACTGGATTCTTTCCATGTGGAAGAGCAGGGGCTCTATTTTTTCCAGCTCCTCTGGAATGTCCGAGCTCCACCACTCTATCGCCAAGGCTAAGCCCAGACACCCTGCGAAGGAAACTCGTCTATTCTGCCTGTATCTGCAATCTCATTCTTTCAGCCACTACCCAGAGCTGATGACCAGAGGTGTGGGTAGGAACG
>JAODKM010000042.1:12594941-12635267 GCA_026780845.1 Petrocephalus sullivani
CACCGATCCGTCTGTCAATCTCACGCTCCCTTTTCCCCTCACTCGTGAACAAGACCCCGAGATACCTAAACTCCTCTCCACCAGGAGAGGGTAACCCCCCCTTATCCGGTGGGGACCCATGGCCTCAGACTTGGAGGTGCAGATCCTCGTGCTCAGCTGCAAACCGCCCCAGTGCATGCTGCAACCCCCCTCGGTCGTATGAATTTTCCAATTCCACAAAGCACATGTGGACTGGCTGGGCAAACTCCCATAACCCCTCCAGTATCCTTGTGAGGGTTAAGAGCTGATCCAGCATTCCACATCCAGGACAGAATCCACATTGTTCCTCCTGGATCCGAAGTTCCACCAACGGACGGACTCTCCTCTCCAGGACCCTGGCATAGACCTTCCCAGGAAGGCTGAGGAGTGTGATCCCCCTGAAGTTGGAGCACATCCTCTGGTCCCCTTTCTTAAACATTGGGACCAGTTTTTATTGTGTTACTGTTATTTTTCATATGTTTTAATAATATTAATTTTAATATTATTATATTATATTTTATATTATTTTATATTAATATTGTGTTTTAATTGTGTTTTTTCCTGAGCAAATATACACCTAATAGGCAGCATTAAATATTTTCTTTGACTGTGATTTACGTTCAGCACTGTACCAAGCTGAGGCACCTTCAGCCGATAGCTTTAGTGCTACAGTATAACTGTCAGTCCAGTCCAAAGTCCAGCTTTTTAGCCCATTATAACAACTGGCTTTCCATGTAAGCTTTACACCCTAAGGTTGAGCGACAGCAGCTATGAACAGTGGTGCCGTGCAAACAGCAGTTAGATAATGGGTCTGCCTTTTCAATTCAGCAGGGACTGTTGGAAGGCACGGAATGCTTCGGGTTGATCTGCGGAGATGGAAGTACGATGAGACAGACTCAACCCCTTTTCTTTTTTGCACTGACGTGCAATTAAATATTAAGTCACAGACACTGTGTCAATGAAACGAAATTATCAATCATTTATATACCATTCGATGTGGTTTGAATCAAGAGGGCTGAGGATCTTTGACACATTATTCAATTTCTAGGCAGTTTTAGTTTAAGCTTTGACTGCTGGTATTATTATTTCTCTTCAGAGAATTTCAGTAAAGACGTTACTGGCCCATGCAGTCCCTCCGGCTCACAATAAAATCTGAGAGTAGAACCAAACAGAGCAATGTCCAAATGACTAGTCTTGTCTTTGCAAGACTGTGGAATCATATATGCCTTTATTGAGACATGCTTGTTGAGCTGGGCTGTGAACAGTGGTCTGATGTAGGTAGCTGGCTTGTGAATAGGTCGAAAGAGACAAACTAGCTATGAAGGCATCCACCGCAAATATATACTACAAACAATATATACTGCCATGCAACGGCAAGACACCATAACTGGTTATTTTATCAAAACTCAGGTGTTGATAATCAGGGCAATTTGCCCATGGGATTTTTACAGACATAAAAATGTCAGTAAAGGGCTGAATGAAAAATGATTGGTTCCAAGAGGTAACCAATCAGATCGCGAGAAGTTTTCCCCTGCAGATTAGTTTGTCAAATAGAAATGTGTTCCCCAATAAATGGATAAGTACCCATGCAGCTTTCTGCCAGTGACCTTGCCCTGTGTATTGTCATCCTTAGGCTCTGCTTTATCAAGTGATAAAATCTTAGTTCAACTGTGCTCACATTTGAAATTTAATCCAAAAATTTGAATACCATTTTCTCATTTGATAATATAAAACAGTTTTATTACTTGAGTCCCCAGATCTTGCCAAAACACAGTTGACTCCCTACCCAAGATTTGATATTCTAATGCTTCCCTATGTACTTCCTTTGTACACTCTTTGTTTAACTTCCTCCACTGTTTTATTAAACCTGTCCCCATTTGCCTTTCTATCCCTCGGGTACATGATTCTATTCACTGACCCGACTGTTATACACCACACAGATATACACTGTGCACCAGTTATACTGTTATACATCAGAACACACCTCATCTGACTCCTAAACCAGTGTTTCTCAACCTAGTTCTCAGGGACCCCTTTGACAGTCCATGTTTAAGCTGGGAGGGAGCAAAAATGTGGACTGTCTGGCAGGGAGCTGGGAGGGAGCAAAAATGTGGACTGTCTGGCAGGGAGCTGGGAGGGAGCAAAAATGTGGACTGTCTGAGGGTCCTAGAAGACTGGACTGAGAAACGCTGGTCTAAGCCACTAAGCGGCAGACAGCAGGCACACACAGCAGGCACACACAGAGAGGCGACTGACCTGTGCCTTTCTTGCAGATGTAGGGTAGGTTGTAGTTGCAGGGCACGTCGTTCCACTTGCCATTCTCATGGGCAACCATCACCACACAGTCCTCACCACCCGCAAAGAAGTTGTCAGGCTGGTTCTCCCGCCAATTCTCGAATTCCTAAGCAACAGAACAGGTCCATTTAACAGCAACTGAGCTTCATCACAATTCGACTGCAGTTCCTTCATTGAAGCAGCCTTGGCGCCTACCCCATCCTGCTGTCCGTGAGACACACATACAGGTGAGAGCAAGCTTGGGGAATCGAGGTACAGGGTCAGCCAGTGTGAAGTGCCCCTTAGACTAGGGCTTAAGGGCCTTGCTCAAGGACATGTTACTATTCTTCTGAGACCAGGCCTCGAACCGGCGATCTTCTGATCATAGGCGGAGAGGCTCAGCTGACTATGACACACACCGCCCATGGTATTTTGGGAGGGATAAGGCGTTTAGGCTGAAGTTTTTTTCTTAGGACTACATGAAAAAAGGACCTTGTTTTCTCATATTCAAAAAAGTGTAACTGATGTTGTGCAATATCAGTAATGACATTCACTAGCTTGATACAGGTCAGATAGTATTAGCTTCATACAAATATTTATGTGGGAGACAGTAGTTAGAGCCTCACCAGCTCCATATTGTCAGTCCACTGAAAATCCTCCTCCACCGTGCGGTCATTTAGACCAATCCAGGTGTTCTCATGGCTTAGACCTGGAAGAATACACATTCAGTACATTGGTCACACATTATGACATCACTTGACGTCCCACAGTGAGCTGCCAGCCAATCGTAACCAAGTCAAGCCCTCTCTCTAATTTAGTGAGCCATAAAGCCTGCCCACCTGGACGGCCTTGTCGTTAATACTAATCCCTGTGGTGTTGTTGTGTTTCCGGTGATCTCTCCTGTGGGATCTGGGATCCCCGGGTGTTGAGCAAAGCCAAGGGCAGCCAGATTAACAGCATGGAGCACTAATGAGATTTCTGTGCAGCATGATGGAATTTCAATAATCACGTTACTGACACAGACCGTGATGGGGGACATTAATCTTTAAAGACTGTGCACTGTACAGCCTGGGGTTGATACACCAATTTGCAAGGCAATTAAACCCTTTCTTCTCCAGAATGTGCTGCTACTTCTGAAAAGAGGGATTTTACCTTTTTTCTTACACTGAAACGTCAAGGCCCTGGCAGAAAGCAGGTGTAGGCGGTCGTGATGGAACCTGCATTTTTGCAGTTAGTGAGGACTGACCAGTGGAACCAGATGATTAGCTGTGTCTTAAGCAGTGCTGTGCTGAGCTGAACTATGCTATGCTTCACTATGCTACGGCACGGTACGCTACGCTACGTGCAATATTGCTATGCTACGCTACGCTATGTTAGGCCCACGATAGCCGTGATTCATTGAGATGGAGTACGAACCGGAGAGGAAGTTGTGCTCGGCGGCAGTGCGGATGCTGGCCAGGTGGGCGCTGTGCTCCCGGCAGTCCTTCTCGGCATTCTCCCAGGTGTGCCGGCGGGGGAAGTACCTGTAGCAGTGGCCATGGAACTTCCTCCAGCCGAGCTCACAGCTCTCAGTGTCTGTCACGGTACCAGAAAAAGGGCTTTTAGCTGCAGTTTGCTGACCATTCCAAGGTGGATGTGAAACACGGAGGGTGTGACATTGCCCAGCGATAATCAGCCAGCACAGTGCTGGCTCTGTCATAGCCTTCCCACCCTCTGAGTCTTTTTTTCCCAGTTTCTCCCCATCTGCCACCCCCTGTCCTACTTCTCCCCTATCTCTGTCATCAGATATTTTGGGAAAAAGACCCCTTAGTGTTGCAGCACTACACAGATGGATGCAGCGCAGTGGAACCTTCACAGCTGTGCCCAGCCAAACAGACCCTGTAATGCCCCTCTGGTCCCCTGCCACGCGGAGGACAGAGAGTGTCTGATCTCTATTCCACTCTCGCTGGCACAGGCCGAAACTTTCCAGCCCGAAGAAGATAACGGGAACCTTTTTGAAATATATTTCTTATATTAACCTGTAATACAAATCTAAAGCGCCGTGTAAGAACTGAGATACACGGAGCAGGCAGCTGGGGTTTCACCTCCATACCGATTGCAGCCACTGCCTCCCGTAGGCCTGAGATTATCTGTCGCATTACATGAGCCACAGAGGGCCAATCTGCCCCACACCTTCCTGGGAGAGGTCATCATTAGGAAGGCCTCCTTCTTCTTATGTATTTTTAATGTTGCTGGTGTTTTCTGTGCTGACCTTGTTACACCTTCTGTCAGCTCTGCATCAAGCCCAGCAACCTTACGGACTCATTCTCTCAAAAAAACGAATAGACTCTAGCAGACAGCCTAGCGCCAGTAGACACAGTGCCTGGGGAATACAGGAGCAGGGGAGGACATGCCAGTCAGTCATTATCCGCCTTCAGTTATCCGCCGTCCCAAAACCATGCTGCAGTATATCCAGGAATCTGCATGGATTTGCTCTGCGATATTTATAAACCACAAGCAGGTGCTCGTATGCCACAGTTCTGTGCTGCAAGTACTAATGAGAAAATGCCGGCTCATTTTTTCCTCCAAAATGTTATAGCTATATTTCTGACTTTGCAGTAGAGTACGGATGAACAATGCAGCTCGTCCTGAATAACTTTTATTGTACCTTGGGCGCCATGACGATGGACAGACTGTTCTAAATCGGTGCTCTTCTTTCCAAGCACCTTTCCTGCTCGAGAATCCACACGGGGGGGGGGAGCGGAAGCCAATGCCGGTACGACACCACACTAACACCGTCATACTCACACTTCCACGGCAGCTCGCGGCAGCTCTTCGCTTGATGTGAAACAGATTGCCGTTGACATAAATAAGGAGCTCGCAAAAATTAACGCCGCACGCGAAACCGATATACGGGGCTCTGTTTACGATATATGACATTTGAAGCATCCTCGGTATTAGGACCGTCACGTTTCATCACTGCGAAATGTGGAGGAAACACATGCCGCAGGGGTTCGAGATTAGCTGCAAGTCAAGATGCTTTATGTACAGACTCATGATTAAAGACAGACCCTTAATGCCTAATGAAAAACCCAACCAATTTACCCGTCTAGGATCAGAATGTCGATATCAAGGCCATCAGATCTTATTCTTGTTTTTCAAAAATGGACAAAGTATGAAGCGGGTAAGTGTCAAAATTATTACAGTCATTTTCAGTTTAAATGGCTAACATGTATTCCTAAGTTGACTTGACCATGAAAAGGAAGCATTCTCTTGGCCTCAAAGACTGCTGGCCATGCTGATGTGGCGCTTTACTGCTGCGAGGTGCTGAAGCCTGCACAAAATTACCCGCAGGCTTGCGTTAGCAGCATGCTGTCGCATGTTTATTAAAGCGTACTACAACACGACGCTGCCTTTTTCTAAAATTACAACACAGTACGGTGCTCACTCCAACTTTGGAAATCATGCTTGGAACGTCGTATGCTCATTACCTTTGTGCTCGGACGAGTGGAATGAAGCAAAAAATATTTAAGAGAAAGATTGTTTAGCATGAATACAGATGGTTCAACAAAAGACTACCATTAAAAAAAAAGTGGGGTTAGTTAGCCAGGTGCTAACTGTTAGTGGCATGTGCCATTTAGAGATCAGTGAGGGGCGGATAAATGCTAGCAATGGGGTGTGCAGCAGGAAAACATGAAACAGTACTCGGGGAAGATAGCAACATAAACATATCTGCAGAAGGAAACACATTCACCTGTCACAGCTCCAACCAATCGCACACATGAATTTACTGACAAAGTCCCGTGTCACATCCTACACCCATCTCCGGGGTGACGCTTTGACATGGTGGCTGTGTTGCTCAGTGAGCTTTCGGAGTCGTTTGACAAGGAGGAGGCAGCAGCAGAAGACACAGCTGATAGCGTTTGATTTTCCGGTTTCATGTCCAACCGGAGCCACTGTGATTTGACAGTCTGTGCCAGGGAACCCGGCCGACTCTGACAGAGTCTGTCGCGGGAAGTCTGGCAGGGAGTCCCGGAGGAGGAGGCACAAAGTATGGATTAATCTCACCACTGAAAACAACAACCCCACACCACAGGTTCGAATTAACCCAAGGAATCATTTGTCAGTATTGTAAAATGTGCATCACTGTAATGAATTAGTATGTGTTCTGATTCCTGTAGGGACATCACTGTATCCTGTGACCTCAGTCTAGCCTATGAAGATCATTTCAGATCATGGCCTATACTATAATCCATCCATCTTCTAACCACTTATCCTGGTCAAGGTTATGGGGAACGGTGTGTGCGTGTGGGGGGGCGGGGCTGCAGCCCATCCCTGGCAGCTCACAGCTAGGGTATTTCCTAGAAAAGGGTAGTTGCCATGGTATTCAACAAAAATTCAGACTAATAGAAAAAAAAGTAAAAAACATGACGTTTTGGGGGTCAATGGATGAGGATACTGTAGGCCCTCTCTAGAGGTTATTCACCTGAAAGGTTTTTATTTCCACATTTTGAAGGTCCACATTCACATCGAGCCGCAATACTGTACTTCAGCCGGCCAATTAAGCCAAATTTCCACGGGATGCTGTTTGTTACATAATGCTACCTCTGCAGAATCTCTGGTCACTTAACAGCAACCTGACTATGAGGTCAGCAGTTAGGAAAGCAGAAAATCCAACTAAAACTGGATTTCTGAGGGTGGGGGTCCCCCTCCACCCCTTACCTCTGTCACAAGTGGCTCCACCGTAGCTGGACAGGCACAGGCAAACAAAGGAATCCACCTTGTCGATGCAGGTACCTCCATTCTGACACGGATGTGAATAGCAGTCGTCGATGTCTGGAGAAGGACATCTAGGGTCAGGATGAACAGCTCTTCCCGGATACATGTTTGCTCATCTAATTAAAGATATTACACAAGTAATTGTATCTCCTGGTGAAATCTAAGCCCTTAAGGAAAATCCCAATTAGTCAATTGATGGGTTAATTAAGAGATTTAGCTGAACGATTCACCTCGCTGGACCTGATCGGCAATATGATACACGCGCGTGCTAAAAATGCAGCCACAAAAACCAGGCAGGAAAAAAAACCAGTCCAGACAGGCAGGAAGGAGGAGTTTGATAAGCAGCACAGAACGGCAACTTAAAAGAATATAAGAAATATATAAGTGGGGGATGAAAGAAACACAGCACAGGGAAGTGTTTATACGTTTCAAAGAGGCGCTTGAAACAAAGACAGGAATGGGGTGGAGTGTAAAGGAAACAGAGAGGGGTAGGGCTTAAACACAGAGGGGAAGAGCTTGAAACATAGTAGAGAGGCAAAGTATAAAGCAAATACAGCAAAAAGGAGACTGACTGAAGTATCTGACTATTAGGTAAATGCCATCAAACACTTTAGTGCGGTGTATTAAGCACTCAGGCCCGTTGCAAGCTGTCTGCAGGTCTGGTGCAGTGGGGTTACATGGAGCCCCCATCTCCCTTTTAATAAGTCATACATTCACTTCAGCTTAACATAGATTCTAACTAGCTTGGACTGGACCTTCAGGCATAGTCAATTAAAGGGCTTGTTAAAATCCCAGAATCCCTTGCTGTCAAAACACATTGGAAGTCTCTGGTGGGGTTTCGGCAGAGGGTAGGCTTATTCAAAATAGTGCACTTGTTCACTCACTCTTATATAGGAAAATCTGTGCAGTCTACTATACATAGTCAGTGAAACAGATCCACTACATTACATTCCAAGACACTCTAAGTAGATATCCTAGCAACCTTTAATAGCTGACATTTGTGAATAGCAAACTACAACCACAGTATAAACGGAATAAAGGAGAAAAGGTGAATATGAATGTTAAGCCTGCAATTTATTAGGGGTCCAAAGCACGTAGTGCACTTGACAACTATTGTTTTTGTCAGGATTATTCTTCTTCTTATTTTTTATTTTTTTAATTATTATATAATTATAATTTAAAACTGAAATGTCAACTTCAGTCTTTGCAGATATCATTAATATCATTATAAATTACTTAAAATTTTTCTAGCGTGCTTATGACTATACAGAATTATCATTTGTATTATAAGCAATCAGTTGGCAACAGTAGTGACCTTTGCATTGCATTATGGTACGCATGGAGCATCGTAATGTACATCATTTGTACTCGACATTTTGCAGTGCATTGTCGGTATTTATAATGCTTGATGTTCCAGTAACAGCCCTACAGAATGGCGGACGCACTATATTTATATATAATGCACATGGTAATTGGGAGTGATTTTGACAACTACTCTAGTAGTGTGATATTACGGCTTTTTAAAGGAGGAGAATTGCAATCCTTTGGAGGATCAAGGATCTTTCACAGTGCTGAAACAGAAGGCGGAGGAAATTGGTAAGCGTGAGGAATATGTTAGACTGCCATATCTAGATGCTGACACGGAGGACTTGGGAGGACTTAGGACCAGAGCAGAGATCGACCTGTGGAGTGTCTGAAGATTTCACTCCTCTCAAATTTGCAGTCCATCTGAATTTAAGCATCACCCTTCAACACAAGTCAGACAAACAGTGTGAAAGACAAGCATCAGCACTGAGGGCAGCAGAGATCGTGGTTAAGACGTCTGTTCTCTTACAGATCCGTTTTTAAGCTGAGCTGGCCTCCACTTCCATGTCTTTACCAGGCTGAATTTTCATTTCAGACAAGTTCTGTCTTCAAAACCACATTCTGCAATAATTCAGCAGGTAAGCAAAGGAATGTAGTAACATCCTGAGCTCTGCCCACAACTGAGGCACTGAACCTAAGTGGGGAAGCAGCAAATTGGTTTAAATCATTTGGGATTTGAAAGAACTATCTATAAAAAAAAATCAATGGCGCGGCCATTTGACAGACTTATCAGAAACAATGATTTTGAGCTGGTGGCAGGAAGTTGAGGCCAAGCTGAAGTTGTGAGAGACCATTTCAGTATCTCCAGACAGGCAGGTTTTTTCGTTGATTGATTTGTTTGTTTTATTGTTTTTAGCAGGACTATTGGGCATGCTAAATGCTAAAAACACTCACATGCTCCTATCAAACATGTATCTTTAGAGTGGCAGCTGAAACAGGAGCCACCTCTGCTGTTTGTAACAGTCAAGACCCAAAATTACTCCCATATTTAGCTTTGGTCTTTAAAGACCAAAAGCTGACTTCTGTTTGGGTTGAAGAAAACATATGGTAAAATGTTATGTGCTGTTGAGACTGCAGGACAGGTGTGGAGTAATGACATCACTCCTCATCTACAGGGTAATGACATCACTCTTCAGCTACAGGGTAATGACATCACTCCTCAGCTACAGGGTAATGACATCATTCTTCAGCTACAGGGTAATGACATCACTCTTCAGCTACTGGGTAATGACATCACTCCTCAGCTACAGGGTAATGACATCACTCTTCAGCTACAGGGTATTGACATCTCTCCTCAGCTACAGGAGTCCCCAGTGAACTGAACATGACACAAAAATGAAGCTCTCAACATTCTAGGCCATTTCCAAAGCTGTCCATCCCCTGATGCTACATGGGCTCATATCACAGGCAGCAGGCAGGGAATGAGGTACCAATTTGTTCTTGTGGCAACAACACCCAGCTTGAAATCGCAGGAGGAAAGACGCTTTTGCGCCACTGAGACAGAGGTTTACCGTGAATTGTTCCAGTAAATATCCAGTTGACCCAATAAATACTTCATGCATCTCCACTCTCAGCACTCAAAAAGAGCAGCGTGCATTTTGTGTCTGTATAAAAACCCAATAAAGTCTTTGTTGTGTGACCAGTAGCAGGATATAGAGGACAGAGATACAGTAACCCTCTGCTGTCAGAGAGCCTGCCTGATCACAGAGTGGCCCAGTAGCCACGCATCAGATGACTTTCAAAGTCTGAGCTGTTGTTGTTTATATTTAACATGTGGAAGATAAACAGAGATGTTTCCAGGACGAATGTGTCATATTGTTGTTCATTGGGTCATGGTCAATGCTCAGGGGAAGCAGGGATTGGCCTGCCAAAGGAGTCAAACTGGCCAGGGGGATTTGGGCAAGTCCACAGCAATCGTAACGTCTTCCCAAATGGTAGGACTCTGCTGCAAAAGTAATAAATAGAATAAAATATTTTTAGTATAAATAGTACAATGTATGACTGTTATGTTCAAAAGAAATACTGATATACAGGAGATAGCTAGGAATATACAGGGTAGGTATAGCCAATGAGATTCTGTGTCTGGTTTCATTACTGCATTGTTATCGTGCCAGTGCTGTAAACCATCACTATGCGTGGCATGCATACTGGAACAGCAATGTCTCCCAATGCTATCAGATGGTGTTTTTTCCCATAAATGCAAATCATAAACATTTCATTTCTAATTTAATAACTTCCGTAAGTACAGAAAATCATCTAACTAAAAATAAAACTACATATGACTGACTACTTTTATAGCATATGCCAATGTAATATCTGTGACAGGACTGGGCGGAGACTTGCTGACGGGCAGGTGCTCAAACCCAGAAAAAAAGCAGCAGTCATGTGACAAATGCTTCCGTAGTTACCATGGCCACGGCCGGTGCTTGATTTGTGCCTGAGTTCAACTCTGAGATCTCTCACTCGCAGCAGTATGTTTTCCACCTTAAACGCTACAGCCAATAGATTTAAATTTTAAATAAATTTGAATAAAGGCAAACTGAAATGGTGTTGTACATTTTTTGGCATACATCCGCCTAAATTATAATGTTTTATCTGATTTTTGATGAGGTTACATGCCTGGTCGGTACAGCAAAATAATTACAGGGAAATACTGAAATGTAATATTTTGGCAAAGCAACAGAGCCACCCAAGCAGAGCAGAAATGAAATGGAAAACCTGAGGGAAGAACAAGCAGGGACAGCGAGGAGAGGAGCAGCATTTGTGGATGCTAATGCTAATGAGAACAAGCAGAGACAGCGAGGAGAGGAGCAGCGTTTGTGGATGCTAATGCTAATGAGAACAGGTAGTGACAGCAAGGAGAGGAGCAGCGTCTGTGGATGCTAATGAGAACAAGTAGAGACAGCGAGGAGAGGAGCAGCATTTGTGGATGCTAATGCTAATGAGAACAAGTAGAGACAGCGAGGAGAGGACCAGCATTTGTGGATGTTAATGCTAATGAGAACAGGCAGAGATAGCGAGGAGAGGAGCAGCGTTTGTGGATGCTAATGCTAATGAGAACAGGCAGAGATAGCGAGGAGAGGAGCAGCGTTTGTGGATGCTAATGCTAATGAGAAACACTGATGCTAATGAGATTTGCGTGTATGACATCATCGTGGTATTTATGAGCTCTGGACCCTTAGAGCTTATAAATTAAGCACTGGTCACAGCTATGAGAGGTCATGACACAGGAAATACTTTCAAAATACCAGCTAGGAAAACAAAGACAAAACTAGGGGTCAGGAACAAGATAAAACTTATTCTACTGCTATGTGATGAACATAAAAATACACAGTGAGCCTATTTTATCCTAACAGACTGATACTCCCTAAAGCATCAACTTCTCAAAATCACACAGACGCATCAGATTAGCAGATATTGCTCGGCTGACGAAGACACCCATGGATACCTCCCAGAGGAGTGACAGGCCTTATCATAGTGGAGATATCAGTGTGTGGCAGACTGTAGTGCTTTCTAGATTCCAGTGTTAATGATGCATTGTTATGTTTTCGGCCGGCAGCAGTAAGTATTTGTTTATGCAGAGACAGTGATGGTCTGCAGGACGCGGGATAGGGTTGGACGGAGAGTCACAGTAGTAGCGCTGGGCCAGATCTCGAAACATGGGAAGCTAACAAGGTGAGGCACACACGTCTGAGTGTGTCACACCTCCAGGGCTGTGTTCACACAGGCTCACATCTTGTTATTTTTTCTTCCTCTGGAGAAACCAGGGGGCTTCAGTGCTGGCTTTGCATGGCCTTCCAATTCGTCAGCGTGACTTACGTTATGATCAGCCTACACCCAACCTACACACCCTCCACTCAAATTCCACCTGCACTGGAACCTTACCAGAAATAAACCCTTTCACTCAAATCATTTCAATGCCGATGCAACACACTCCCTTTACTCCATCCAAACTGGATTTCACTACAATGAAGGCAACATTACAATGACTTCAAAAGACTCGCTCCTTGTTCTAAGTGGTACTGTAGCTGTAAGTTGGTCTGTAGAGCAACCTAGGATAGTGTTCCCCAACCCGGTCCTTGAGGACTCGCAGACGGTCCATGTTTTCGCTCCTTCCCAGCCCCCTTCCAGACAGTCCACGTTTTGGGAGCAGGGAGGGAGCGAAAACATGGACCGTCTGTGGGCCTCTGAGGACCGGATTAGGAAACACTGGCCTAGGAAGCCAACAGCAACATCAACCAGAAGAACCATTTCAGCGGCAAACCATGCCAACTGGCTTTTGGTACCAGTGCTGTCTCTTGCCGGTGCCCCGGGCAGGCTGTCTGTGCGGCGTGTGCCAGCTTTAGGCATAGAGAAAGGGCTGGGAAATGGACCATCATAATAGCATATGCTCTGAACATTAGGACCACTCAAGGGTTGCCTGTGTATATGCATACAGATGTGCGAGTGTGTGAGTGTGAACTGTGCGTGATGGCTAACGCACTCACGTGCGTGTGTATGTTTGTGAGAGAGCAGGCGGGCTGGGGGGGCGTATTCAGCCCCGAGCCGCCAACATTAACACTCCTCGATAGCAGCCAGCAAGAGGAGTGTGCTGTGGATGCACTGAGCGAGACAGAGCGAGGGAGAGCGCACCACTTACCTTATCACAAGCCCGCAGTCTGCATCTGTCACATGCCAAGTTTTTTATTACCGTTAACTGTTGCATGTCCTGTTATGGGTGAAGATAACGCTGCCCCGCATGTAGCCAGATTCTACATTTCAGACAATGAATATTTTATGTTTCCTTAACAAGTCCTACCGGCTAGAATTAGCATCCCCCCCAAAAGCTGACAGGAATCGTTATGGGGGTGTGAAGAAGTTTATACGTAGTCTCTGGTCAAATAAATGCCAGTCACAAAAATGGGGTAAACTCACACAGCCTGTAAGGATGATAGCCCAGAAAGTTCTGATATAACCGAGGTATGCAGCCATGGTATTTTTGAGTTGTTTTGAGCCAGTGAGATCAATTCCCAGATGTGTATATACGAGTTATCAGAGTCAGCTGGCCAGGCCGCTTATCAGTGACTGATGCCCAACTCACCAGGCAATTTATAGGAGTCTAATTGGCCAGTTATCAGCAAGCTCCCCAGGTACTGAGCTGGCCTTGGCTAGAAGCCCACCCCCTCCCAGACCACTCCACATCCCTACAGCTCAGAGATACAAAAACAGAGATACAGGGGATACAGGAAATGCAGCCACACATGATTTTCATTCTTGTTTATATCTGTAATGATCTGTACCAAGGAAATATTTCTTTGTGCTCAGAAATCCTCTGCACCCCACAGACCACCTTACAGAACACCTATCTTCTCCTACCTTCTTTAATTTCAGCAGGTCTGTCTTGAAATGCAAGTTATCTATATCAGTGTTTCTTGACTTGGTCCTCAAGGACCCCCAGACAGTCCACAGTTTTGCTCCCTCGCAGCTCCCGGCCACAGTCTACAAAAAAATTGTGGACTGTCTGGGGGACTGGTTTGAAAAACCTTGATCTATATGGCAAGTACTATGGAAATGAAAATTCCCTTTAGAAAATAATGGCTAAGAGTGACAGCTCCACAAAGGAGGTTCCAAGAATTGACTCTGCCAAGGAGTGACCACTAAAAGAGTTAAAATGCACCATCTGTTATTTTCTTCTCTATATGAATAACTTGTGCTGATATTCTGCAATCAACAGAAGATGCCAGAGGTAGAAGTGTTTCTTTCGTAAGATGGAGGATTATTAATATCCGGTTGTTAGTATCTGGCACACTTCTCTAACATCTTGTCATTTGTATGATGGAGCTCTTGACATTGGACCTCCTCTGGTGTCTTTGATAAACAATCCTCACATCTGAAACTCTTCTGATAGGTCCCTTTTATGAAATCTGGACTCTGGAATCTTGATGAGCTCAAGTTCATAAAACTTGAACAAGGAACAATGTAACCTGACTGTACTGAAGGTGACTGGTTCACATTGGATTCAGCACAGTAAACATGGGATGAAAGGCAATAAAGCAAACGGGAGGTGAACTGAGTTCTGTGAATTAACTGACGAGCAATAGAGCCCAATGATCTGGTTAGCTTTTAGAATGATCCTTTACCTACTAGCCTCGCTCACCGATTTCACAGCTCTCTCCAGAGTAGCCCTGGGGGCAATGGCAGTGGTATCCCCCCTCCTCAATCCGGCATCTTCCCCCGTGGAGGCAGGAGTGGGTCCCACATGGGTTGTCTTCAGCTGTAGATGAGAAGTATCATGTCAGCAATGTAGAGAGGATGAGGACCTTATGGATGACAGAGGAATTCCGAGTCCAAGATAAGTAATTAAAACAGGATCACATTCCTATAAAAAGAGTAACTTAAAGGGGGCCTTTTATGCTTTTCTTATTTTTGGCTTTCCGTTAGTGTGTTTTATAGCTTTATGTGCACGTAAACGGTCTGCAAAGTCTTAAGGCCTGAAGGATATGCCAAAGGGAATAACTCTCACCACAGAAACCAGTCTTCTCTAATCTGCTTGAAATGCCTTAATGGAATTCCAGCCCTTACTTCCATGACATGGTGAGGTCATCTTGTAACACAGTCCTTATTGGCTGCCTACCTGCAAAAATCTGTCTGCTGACTGCAAGACAGGGACGGTACATGTAGGGCAAGCTGACCAATCAGGCCACACTGGGCTCTTCAGGGGGTGGGGCTTAAAGTTCTAACATTTCTGACAGGGTAAATAAAAAAGTACAGTATAAGAAAATAATGTGTTTTGGGAACAGTGAAGCATATAAATCTTTTCTAGTAGAAAATATAATTATGAAAAGTGAAAATGAGCATAATTGGGCAGTTTAAATACAAATTCATAAATATTAATTGTCAGGGCTGATTGATTTATTACCCTAGTATGGAAGGTATGGAAGGTCCTCCACCTGCTGCCAGAGGATAGGAGCGTCAGTGTGTGTGTGTGTGTGTGTGTGTGTGTGTGTGTGGCCAACCCTCGTTCTGCCTCTGTCGTTCCAGAAACTACTGAGGCCTGTAATAGATTTCCTGACAAAAGCCTTATGGATATCCCCCTGCTGAAACTCGCTCCAGCTCAGCCAGTTCACTCTGATGCCCTTTATCAGGAAAGAGAGAGAGAGAGAGAGAGAGAGAGAGAGAGAATCGAGGCACGTCTGCACCTGAACTGCAGAAGAACCCCCGCTGCCTTTAATAGCTGATTACGCTCAGACTCACTCAGCTGAAATTGTAAATATGACACAGAGTTTAAGTTAAAGCCTGAACGTCAGGAGTATAAACAGGCTGAGAACTGCAGCCGACCGTTCCCTTCCGGAAAGCATAAACGACACGCTCAAGCCGTCAGCTCGTCTGTCCATTAGCCAGCGCGCTTAATGACCTGAGAAAACCTGACGCTGCGCTGCAGGGAAACAGGATGCCTTCACTTCTGATGTCCAAAGAGGCCACTGGGAGCATCTGATGCGTGATTTCTGCGAGGCAGACAGCTCTGGTATTTGAGCGAAGTCAGCTTAATGGCACGGAGCTGGGGTGGCCCATCCCATGCCACGGCAGATGGAACGACGAAATGTCAAGACTTGGGTTCTCCTGAGCCACCAGAAACCGACAGCTGGAACAGACCCCCCTACCCATCCCAACCAAAGCTGAACATGCAGCCATCACCCAGGGTCACTTCACATCCTTTTTTATCCATGGGCAGGTGGCTAACCCTTGCACACCCCATGGTCACATTATTTTATTCCAACTGGGAAAATGGATTCCTATTGGCCCTAGCTAGGTGTTACTTACTAGGCTTCTTAGAGTTAACTTGGTGAATTCAGGAGGAGATGAATGCTGAGGAATGCTTTTATTGTGGCTGCGTGTATATCAAGCGTTTGGCTTTTTAGTTTGTGATTTGCATTTCTTTAAACCTCAGTGTACAGCATCTTAATCCTAGCCTTGTGGAAACATCATTCCACAATCTGCCAGAGCATTTTGAAAAATCCATCTGTAAATAAAAGCCTGATTCACATCAATCTGATATGGTGTATATGGGATTTACTCAAAAACATGAATGTGTTTATCACAAAGTCATTACAAAAAACATATAAGCAGGAAGAGGGACACATTATTCTGAAAATGGTAGGAGTAAATACAATATAAATGTTATAAAGGACAATGGGTTCAAAGTCACTCATACAGACCAAAGGTGAAAGAATCATATATTTACTCAACAGCTTATTGCAGGATTTGAAACAATCTCTGCTTGGGTTGGTGAAATGAACCATATAATTTGGAGTTTGGCAGGGAACATGATCTTGATCTGGGAAAACAGTGTCCTTCTTAAGGCTGATTCATACTTTTGCGTATAAACTACACGGTCGGTGGCTGTGCACCCTACACTGTAACCCAGTGTTGGTCAGCATTTAGGTATTACATGTATGTGTTAAACGGTTTATTACTATAATATTACACTACATGTGTTTTATTCTACCCAAGGACAAAACTTTACGTTACAGATGTCATGCCTCTGGTCACTAGGGGACAAAGAACCAAACATTTCAGAGTTTCGAAACGGCATAAGGAGCGTGAGACAGGAGACACTGACTGACAGGCAAGGCTTAGGTATCCTGCTCCAGAGACTGACATTCCTTCCTTGTGACACATGAGTAAAACTTAAGGAGAATCCCTGTGCAAACTTATCTAAATTCCAAGTAGATGTAATAATTCCGAGGCTATTCATTTTTAAACAATTCCTACATTAAATGGATAACTAATTCACATCGATCATTACCTATATCCAAAATCACCATATATTCATCCCATGGCATACATGACGCTGCTGGTTTGGGGTCTATGCCCTTGCCTGGAAGGTCATAGGATTAAATCCCATCCATATCACCGCTGGGCCTTTGAGCAAGGCTCGTAACTCCAGCTGCAATGTAATGTAAAGTATAATGTAAGATTATACTTTTTGATAATTTTGTATAATACAAGCATGAAATGTGGTTGAAAGCAATTTTTCTGGACTGTGAAAAAAATGCATTTAAAGGCACATGAATGCAAAATAATTAAAAAAAATGTTTTGTTTACAACCTATATTAGGTATATAAAACCAAGGGAAGTCATTTTCGGCAGACACTATTATTGACCCAGTTATCACAAAATATTATGGATCCAGTTAATGTAAAAATTTCGTTTTGTTCATCCATTTAAATTACAGTTCAAGCAAATCAATAGCTGCATATTTTTTTCAATCAACACAAACTGGATAAATGAGGCCAGAATCAGACCCTCGGTTCAGAAAGTTCATGGCCACGGATTATGGGATTCTTCCACCACCATCAGTTAAGGAAGGATAGGTACGTTTTGTACTTTGGGTAGAAAAATATTTAAAATATTTCTTCAGTGAAATGTTTTGCCTAGTTTCAGATGGTTTTACCCCAGCATCATCAGGACATTTTAATCAAAGATATGTAGAGCAATTATTTTGTTTTCATTACAATTATTAGTAAGACCTAATTTTAGAATGATGGGGACGTGCATTTCATTTTTCCAAAGGCATGTGTCATGTATTATGACCGATGTCATTTAGCCAATAAAAAGGAGAGAAAAAAAAATGAATAACTGGGACACTCTGGCCTAATACCTCTATTAATACTGAATTTTAGACAGGTGCCTGCAGATAAAGAAACCCTGGTATCGATTTTCCTTTAACAAATCTGTTCCTGTGCGGATGCTCCCTATATGGGCTGTGGTGACAGTTCTAAAGGGCCGGTGAAGTTCGCGAAATAACACAACCCCCCCAGCTCAGAGACACATGGACTCCTCGGCCTCACATGTTACAAAAAGGTATTTTAGAATTGTATTAGTAAGGCTAGTGACCTTGAAACTTGGCCACCTCTCTCAAGGCCTCTAGCTGCTCCTGGTCATGCAGGAATAGGGCTCCTCAACCAGAAATGTAAAAACAGGAGTGCAGATGAAGGTATTATGCAACCAAACGCAAAGATGCTGTCATGGGATATTACCAGGAAGACACAAATTACACGGTTACTATTTTTGATATGCTATTTTTATTATTATATAATAATTTAATATTATCTGGTTCCTGTTATAATAATAAACTGTTTGACTCCAGAATGCAAACATAGAAACAGGTCATTTGCATTCGGTTAAACCAGAGTTGTGTCAACACAATTTAACTGTTACGGCTTAACTGCCACTCGTGCTGAGAATAACTGCCATAATTTACATTTATTTGGCAGACACTGAAGCAACAGATCAGAGAGCTGGTTCTGCCAGAATCCCTTGAACAACTGGGATTAAGGGCCTCACTTAAGGGCTTGGTCACTATGGGGTTTAAACCAGCGACTGTCTGATTACACTCACAGACTCACAGTCTGCATACCCATATTGCAATAAAAATTAGAGGTTGACCGATATTGGTTTTTCGGGGCCGATCGGCAAAATGCTTAATATCGGCCCCCAATAATCGGCCAGGCCAATGACACTGGACGACAAAGATTTTTTTAGTACAAGACATAAATTTTGCCGAGTAGCTGTCATGCCCTGCCTGCCTGCTCCTCCTGTGCGCCACCCCCCCTCGTTTCCCTCGTGCGAATCCTCCCGTCCTCAGCTGTTTCGTGTCTGCAGTCCACGTTTCAGTGTATGTAGTCCGCCCTAGTCCTGTCTCCCCTGTCGGTTTTTGTCGATGTCTGTGGACGTTCGCGTCACGTTGGCTCCTGTGTTTGCCCTGTTTACCCTGTTCTCCGTCCAATAAACGCCCGCTGTGTACAAGGAGATCCATGCATCACAGACATATCCTGATTTTATATCAAGCACACCTTTAAATACGACCACAACTGAGTTACACAACGACAGAATCTTGCCTCCTGGAGGGGGTCTTCAGCTAACAAGAATTTGCAGGGATGATGACCTCCATATGTGGCGGGGGTGTGAGAGCATGAGATAGTACATGTATTATATTTTTTTTAAGCCACAATAACCTGGGAGATTCTTCTGTGCTCATTATATGCAAATTACGCAATACATCTGCCGTTTCTTCGCTCGTTTGGGTGTACTGAGCATCTGGTAACTTGCAAAGGCAGCCCTTCGCCGTCTTTGCACCACTGCAAAGCTTGGAGACCCTCCCTGCTTCATTTACTCTGACACCACCGATATTTGAAACCAAATTACAGTCAATTCTGCATTAAATTTTTCCTTTCAACTTATGTCGTTCCAGGAAGAGGCTTATGATTATTGCTGCTTCTCACACAAACTGCAGAATGAATCCTTTACAGTAATCCCAAGACACAAAGATGAAAGATTTTGCTTTTCAATGGGGCTTTGTTTTAAGATGGAAGCACAGGCACAGAAATACATCAACTGCACATTTCCCAAAAAAACAAAAGAACAGATAAACATTGATTAAAATGTATTGAATGTCTCATTCTACTATAAAAAGGTAACTATTATAATTGCATGAATTGCACTCAATCTGCCAATGTTTTATTCATATATGTTTTCAAAGTTTATAGTTTAATGCTATAACAGAGATGGGTTGTGGGTTAGAGGGTATGCTAGATTTTATTCTTAAATTTTCTTTCATTTAGCTACTGGCTGAATTAACAGACAGAGTCAAACATAAACATGATAAGACTGGAATTATTAGATTGTTTAAATATGTATTACAGCTGTGATTAATGCAAATGTTTTGAGAAATATAAGCCTTTACATTTTTTCACTTCTTTATGAATAATAAGATGTGTCTGTTGTTGTAAACAGCAAATGATTTGTCATTCAGGTCAGGTCAGGTGGGGGAGCATGCAGTGCTATGGCGCCTTGTCATAGCCACCACACCATGACCCCCCCAGGTTGATACGAGGTCCAGTCCCACCCTCCAGAAATGGCTGTTTATCTGCTGCAGGCTCATGTTACGTGGGTTTCCCCTTGGCCTGGTCCAGCCACTCGGGTCCTTAGCAATGACTGATGCTCCCTCAGAATCCAGGTAATGTGCCTCATTTGGGACTCCCTGAGCAACCCAAGGATTCAGTACACAGTCCCAAAGGAGTCCAGTCTCAGATCACTGGATATCATCCATGTCTCACAGCTATACAGCAAAACAGGGAGCACCAGGACTCTAAAAACTTGGACCTTTGTCTTCTTATAAAGATATTGGCAACGCCACACACCTCTTTCCAGCAACCTCATGACCCTCCATGCTCTCCCAATCTGTCTACTGACTTCATAGGAAGAGTCACCAGAGACAGGAATGTCACTGCCGAGGTAAATGAACTTCTCAATGAGGTTGAAACTCTCTCCGTAGACAGACACACTGCTGACGGCTGTACCCAAGAGGTCATTAAAGGCCTGGATCTTGATTTTGATCCAGGAGACTCTCAAACCCAGACACTCAGATTCCTTGCACAGCCTCTAGAGAGTCCCGATCAGAGCTTCAACTGACTCCGCGAATATCACAGCATCATCGGCAAAGTCAAGATCAGAAAATCTTTCCTCACTAACAGATGCCCCACAGCCGCTGGACCCTACGACCCTGCCCAATACCCAGGCCATGCAAGCATTGACCAGAGTAGGAACAAGAACACACCTCTGAACCCCAGAATCCACTGGGAAGAATGCAGAGGTTCTGTCTCCACTCTGGACAGCACGCACAGCACCAGTGTACATGCCGGCCGTGACGTCCAACAACTTTGGGAGGGCCCTGTAAAGTCTCAGCGTGTTGCACGGGGCAGCTTGATCAACTGTGAGGTATGCTTCACAAAAACCGACAAAGGCTGCAAATAAACTCTGCCGATATTCTTGTTTCTGTCCTATGAGAGCCCGCTGTGGCCAGATGTCGTTGATGGTAGACTTCATTGGCACAAAATCAGACTGCTCCAGTCAGTTGTAGGCCAGCAATGACAGATCCTGTTGAGGATGACCCTAGCAAGGACCTTGCCCAGCACTGAGAGCAGTGTTATCCCCCTGGAGCTGCTAAAATCCAGGGGATCACCCTTTCCTTTCCAGATAGGGATAAAAAGTCCTGTTTTCCAGTCAGTTGGGATGACGCTCATCCCCCAAATGGAAGCAATGATTGCTTGCATTGCCAGGAGGACAGCTTTACCACCTGCGGCCTTCCCTACCCCTAGCTGGTTCACAGACCTTCAAATCTCATTTAGATTGTGTGATTCACAGCTAATCGGCGGATCATCTCCAAGAACCATGGTCCCAGAGATGTCCAACGTCCTAGCCGGAGGACTTGCCTTAAACAACTGCTCGAAGTAGCTGGCCCAACAGTTCACAACTGCGGTGTCATCCATAAGGACCTTTCCATCGGCTCTCCAAGGAACAGATTCGGATGCGTGTAATGCTTCGGTTCCTCTGTAAGCAGGACATGGGTCATTAGACCACAGATGGCGTGTCACATGCTCACAGATCCCTCTAACAAACGCCTCCTTATCTGCCCTCAGAGTCCTTACAGCCGTCCTTCTCAGTGCCAGGTACAGACCGGAGATGCCATCAAGCAGTGCACTGCAAGTCCTCTCGATAATGTCCAGGGTGCCCTGCGAGATGAAACACCTCCTAAACACAGAACCCTGGATATGAGATACAATCAGCGCTACGCGCTAAACCACCACTACCTTTTGCTAAAGATCAAATAATGGTTTTCAGCAACAAATGCAGCTGTGGTGTTTTTTAACCATTACACTGAAATGCATCGCTATACTAACACAAATTCAGTATAACATGATCAGAATGGTATCACGTCCTCAGCTAGTACCTTCATTTTGACTTTGCGCAAAGTCATTCGGCCAGCAGCTAACCGAGGCTAATTAATTAAGGACTCATTGGGCTTGTAAAGCAGGCTGCCCTCCGACCCTGGGGGGCCGGAATTACCAGCCCGAGCTTTATAGGTATTATGGTAAATGTAATAAACTACTTTACTGAAACAATTCCAGTAAAGACCCATCAAGTCCAGAAACAGGTTAAAAGTGCAGCTCCTTCATCACTCTAACACCTCGAGGGGGGTAAATCATATTTTTAAGATAATGGGTAGATGTGGCATCCGATTTGGGTAACAGACATGCTGTTGGGTGAGAAGCTGCTACAGTGGAACATAGTTACTTCCGTAAAGGAAGTAAATCGTGGAGAAATCAATCCTCTTTGCAGCCTGAAAACTGTCCTGCTATCGACACCTTAATGTACATCTGAGATTATTTATTGGGCTAGAGCCGCAGTCTGGTTTACTCTGTTCATTTACCCCATTTCTGTTCAGTTCTGCTCTCACAGGTACAGATGGTACATGCCTGATATTAATATCTCATAAAGCAAACGTTTTTCCCATTACTGATTATCCAGTACAGAGTGACTGTCGCAGGCACAGAGCGCATGACATGTTTTTGGACCACATGTGGAAGAAACTGACATCATCGTGAAGAGATTACGCACTCCACACACACACACACACACACACACACACACACACGCACGACCCTGGAGGTGTGAGGCGACACTGCAGCCCACTAGCCACTAAAACCACCACACCATGCAAACCCTCTTTCACTTTTATTGTAAGCATAACAGTGGCGCATCTTCATAGGCGTAACTGCAGTATATTGTACACTGCTTTTTAATATACGGCACAGTACTGTTTCCCAATCCGGTACTCAGGGACCCACAGATAGTCCAGTTCACGTTTTTGCTCTCTCCCAGCTCCCTGTAGGGGAGCTTAAATGTGCACTGCTGTGGCTCCCTAAAGACAGGGTTGGGAACACTGTATTTCAGAATATCAGCATAAAAGGTGGGTGCACACCAGCAGGGTTAGAGGTTCAAATCCCACCTCCGCTGTGTGTGTGGAGTTTGCACGTTCTCCCAGTAGTGTGGCTTTCCGCCTGCAGTCTAAAGACCTGCAGCTAAGCTGCAAACTGGTGCCTCTAAAGAGTACGACTATGACGGACTGGCATCCTCTCCAGAGTGCACCCCGGCCTTGTTCCCTATGCTGCCTGGGACAGGCTCCAGGTGACCCTGAGCTGAATATGCAATTAGAAGCTACATCAGCATTACGTCTGTCAATAAGCAATGTGTAATGTATATACAGTGCAATAAAGCTGTTTTCAAATATCTGTTTAAAGGGACACGGAGTAGAGAAGAATGGTAATTCTTAGCACATGCATTCATTACAACCCAGCACAGCTTTGGGTATTTATAGACGTTAGAACTTGTCACAGCTACACAGGACAGCAGGTAGCATAATGGGGGTGAAGTGTTATCAGAAGGTTGCTGGTTTCATGATTGGGTCCTTGAGCAAGGCCTTTCTCCAGGTACGGGCTGACCGTACTTTCTCAGTTACACGTTGCTTTAGGATAAAAGCATCTGCCAAGAAAATTATTGTTAAGCACAAACCGTAATATGCAGGCTGCTGGTTCCTGCCCATGAATTTTTATATACTAGTTTGTACAGTGCACATATGACCATATGTGTTTATTTATTTAACTGAAGGACGTAAGGGTGTGGAGGACTGAGAAGCAGGTGGGATGTGGGGGTGAGGGCTGTAGGGAGTGGGGATTTGAAGGGCTGTGAAGGGGCCTTGCTGTGGGACTCTCTCCAATAGCTAATCACTAATTAAAGAAGCCCCAGTTGCTCCCCAATTGGCAGCAATAGACACAGACTCTCTCCAGCCATTATTGTGGGGCATCTAGGCCATTTGTTAACCTCCTTTGGCTGATCTCAGCCCAGTCCTGACGGAATACATACCATCTGTGCCCAGGTAAGACGGCAGCGGTGCACTTATGCGATCATCAGTGCAGGAGCTGTGGGGAGGGCGTGCACTACTTTTGGCAAGATGCTAAACCGTTAGAAGTTACTGTTATAAGTATGATGCTGAGTGCATGATGCTTTACCACTATAGGCATGATGCTGTGTGCATGATGCTATACCATTATGGGCATGAAGCTGTGTGCATGATGCTATACCGTTATGGGCATGATACTATACTGTTATAAGCATGATGCTATACCATTATGGGCATGAAGCTGTGTGCATGATGCTATACTGCTATAAGAATTATGCTATACCGTTATGGACATGATGTTATACCATTATCTGCATGATGCTGTGTGCATGATGCTATACCGTTACGGGCATGATGCTGTGTGCATGATGCTATACTGCTATAAGAATTATGCTATACCGTTATGGGCATGATGTTATACCGTTACATGCATGATGCTGTGTGCATGATGCTATACTGCTATAAGAATTATGCTATACTGTTATGGGCATGATGTTATACCGTTACATGCATGATGCTGTGTGCATGATGCTATACTGCTATAAGAATTATGCTATACCGTTATGGGCATGATGTTATACCATTATATGCATGATGCTGTGTGCATGATGCTATACCGTTACGGGCATGATGCTGTGTGCATGATGCTATACTGCTATAAGAATTATGCTATACCGTTATGGGCATGATGCTATACCATTATGTGCATGATGCTGTGTGCATGATGCTATACCACTATGGGCATGATGCTATGTGCACACTGCTTTGTGTATGGTGCTATGAGCATGATGCTATGTGCATAATGCTATGGGCACGATGCTATGTGCACACTGCTTTGTGTATGGTGCTATGAGCATGATGCTATGTGCAAGACGCTATGTGCATAATAGTATGTGCATGATGCATACCGTTATCTAATCAGAAAACTCCCAAACGGCGCCACACAAATGAAGCACGGTGACTATTTTGTTGTGGCCCTCGTACCAACGGAAACATGACTTTGTAAACTGGGTTAATCTTCCTAGGGAACAGTGACCCATTATAAAACCTCTACATACAAATGCAAGCTGTTACAGTGCAGGAAAGGGAAGAGGCTGTGCTGAAAGGCAGTGAGATGAGACCCCTACCAAGGGCAGGCTGCGTGCTGCTGTAGTGCTGGAGCGCCGTCCTGGTGGGGTTCCCTGCTTCGCTCTGTCCCGACAGCAGCGTGGAAAAAGGCTGACTCATGGGTAACACGGGGCTCCCCCTGGGGCTGAGATGCGAGCTCAGGTCCACAGTGACGGCATCCACCCCCCCGTGCTCGGAATTCTTGTGTTTATTATTGTTGTCATCATTACCGTGGGGCGTTTCTGCTGAGATAAGGGGGCTGTCAGCATTCCCGGAGTGCAGATCGGCTCTCAGAGGGAGGGAGGGAGGGACTGTGGAGGTACGAGTGCTGGCAGGGGGAGACACACCAGCACTCGAGCGTGGGGTGACACGGTCATCTGATAAGCCAGCTTCAGATGGTGTAGCTTTTGGTCGTACGGTTCTCACGTCTTCAGGCTGAAGTGAATATGGAAGCCCTTCCACTGCCACTGTGGTGCTACCTTCCCAGCTCCGTCCCTGTTGTCCAGCCGGTTTGGAAAATCCTCCAAGGAACTCTGATTTCTTAACACCTTCAATTTTCATCACTGCCTCTGCTTGGAGTGCTTCCTGATCTGGACCAGACTTCTTCACCCGGTCCTCGCCTGAAGAACCCTCAGAGATAGGAGATGGTTCTGTCCAGGCCCTGGGCAATTCAGAGTCGGAGGCCGTAACTCCTCGAGGAATCACATGGAGCATCAAGGCACTTTTTTCCACAGTTGCCTGGGAGACCGTAGTCAAGGAGACCAATGTGGGTTGCTCAGGGGGCTGGACATTATGGGGTTCTGGAACTGGGATCCAGCCCATCATGCTCCTGGACCCTGATGAAGTGGGTGACTTATTTGTGGGCGGGTCTGGAGAATCTGTCCACATCCGTCCCTGTTCAATAAGCTCTGCAAATGGATGACAAAGAGGCTCATTTAGAGAAAGACAAAGCTAACAAGCACTCAGGCCCCATGTTCCGGCACTCCTAATGCCAGAGCCATTCACATTTTACTATGACAGCGCCGTGCTCTAACTCATTAGGTATTCTTTGTTAAATTTATTGTCTTTTTTACAGATCATTCGCTTTTTACTGAGCCATTCTGTTTCTGATGTAAAATACAGACAGAACACTCCAGGGACAGTTTGCGTCTGTCTGATATTCATATAAATGTCCGCCGAGTGGCATTTCGCAGTAATTCATTCTAAAATGAGGAGACAAATGCATACATTCTTCATGCCAGTGAAACAGTAACACTGCTAATTGTGTGTTTATTAATGGTATTTCACATTTTATTCTGATTCTTTTACCAAGAGCAAGGGAGAGATCGCTTCATAGTAATTTATTCATGTGTCAGTGTATTCATACAACATATTTACTTCTCGCTCGTTTCTAATTAGGAAGCACTCAAGTCTCTTTTTTCAATAAAAAAACGTATAAAATAATCTGTGCATTATCTGTCCTGCACACGCATAAATTGGTTTTACTTAGCTGGGCACTGAATATGTGATTTCAACAAATTACACCTTTGACCTATTCAGTGCATCAAGCATCTTACCGCAGGTCTGTTGTGTATTCAACGTTCAGTGTTCCATTTGTTGAGCGGGCTAAATCCAGGCTGTATTGCAATCTAGTGTGCCAAGGAGGTTACGGCTATCCAGTGCCGTGCTGAGCCTTCATAATGTCGAGCATTGTTAACACTCGCTGGGATTGCATTTAACATCCAGAGCGGTTATTTGGCTAAAAGTAGCAGCTAGCTTGTCCAGCATTTAGCGTGTTATGTGGGCTGTTTAATGTTCAGCATGGTTATCGGAATAATGCTAATTTGCACTATGTTCAGTCAATCAGATCCAGAGAAAGTGGCAGGTATAAACACTAAACCAATCAGGAGAGCAGGTATAAACACTAAACCAATCAGTAGAGCAGATATAAACACTTAACCAAACAGCAGAGTAGGTATAAATACTAAACATACATGAATATTAATCATGTAATTACCATTCAATTATTCATTTCTCTCTCTGTACTATGGGAGCATTTTCGACACCAGTTACTTAACACCAGAAAATACATTTATTCATGGTGGGCCTGAGTACTTCAGTTACATGCAGTTTGAGAGTCAGCCAGGCGTTGCTAGGAGTCTCAGCCATGCCAATGGAAGCATGAAGACCCCAAGTGCACCATGGGTATTTATCTGTCAAGTACAGGCCCATTAACTAGTGCTAATGGGCATGTAAACAAGTCCTACAATCTACTCAGCCAATCTACTCTTCTGGGTATTTAAACTAGCCATCTTAAATCATAGGAGCCTTTGCGAGGCACCACGAAACAGAGGCACCAGTGTGAACACCAAAGGCCTGCGGAGAAACTGCGGCAAGAAGCCGCCGTGATCAGAACAAACTTTCTCCAGTCGTTTCGCTTTGTCTCCTCCTCGCGCATTGCTGGGCGAGCATCAGGGCTGATGCCCCTGGCTGAAATCATGCCCCTGATGATGTCTGCATTAAGGGCACCTCCATCGGAGAGAGAAGAGAGGCCGCGAGCACCACGCCGGGCCTGTCGGCGGCCATGATGGAATGTGGGCATCTCAAACAGCTGAGGCAAGGCTTCTAATATTAAGTTGTAGGGGCCAGAGGGGGGGACATCCATTACAGACCCCCCCGCAGCCTTTCTACTCTGAGTGCTCACTTTGGGCCCACTCTGGCCAGCACAGAAAAACAACAGACGACAGACATGAACGATTAGCCCGCCCGTTTAAAAACTGGATGCCGTTTTAATGGCTTGACTGCGCAAATTTGTTTGTCGCTATGGATTTTGCTTAATTAAACTCTTAAAATCGCTCGTTATAACCGGTCGATACAAGCTTCATGGCATTATCGGTCGACAAATTATACTGCTTCATTAATTGCTTAATTGATTTGTTTTTAAATCAGGCCATTATTTAAGCACCAGCGTGCAAGTGTTAGCAGTGCTGTGAAGTGTGTCTGGTGTTTTCGTTCACTGTCTTTAAAATTAATCCAGGCTTTTAATATCTTTCTGACGTCATCAGTCCGGGGTGAAATGTTTGGCTAGATTCCATCCAGAGAACACCGAAGATAATGCGACTCTGCCTAACGTTAAGATATTAAAAAAAAAAAAACGCACACTCAACGTCAAATGCTACACAGGTCTTCACAGAAAATAAAGCCACAGACACTTACCAGGGTGGGTGTTTGAGTTTCCTTTCGAATGACTGAAGGGGACCTCTGTCTCTATCAGAGGCACTGTCTTGTAGGAGTCCTTCAGGCTCCTGCCAGGGGACCTGAGCAACTCCCCTCTGGCTGGGTTCTGCAGACTGGCGGCTCCTGCCCGCATCTCTCTTTCCCAGGTCGCCCCCAGAGCAGGGCTGCTGGAGGTGGCTGTCATCTTTACCTGGCCAGAGCCGCCCCACAGCTTCCAAGGTGCAACGACAGACTTGAAGAGAGCAGAGGAATGGCTGCCGGCTGTTTGGGGCGGGGGTGACAGAGATGGGACTGTACAGCCCATGGGAATCGGTGCTCTGGGATGTCCATTACCTTCTTCCTCATTTCCAGCCTTCTGTAATGCGCTGATGTCTCCAGGCAGCTCGCCATTGGATGGCTTATTACCTAGCTGTTGAATATCAGTGCCTGAGCCCACAGGGTGACTTCTGCTTAGGGATGTCCCTTCCGGCCAGGGAGGGGTCTCCAAGCTTACCCCTGGAGAATCTACGAGCAAACCTTCATTTCCTGGGTTAGCGGGAGGTATACTGGGAGCATTACCCTGTTGGCCACCAGACAAGGGGGTTTGGCTGGCCTCACTCTGATTGGCTGGAAGGTGTTCTGCAGTTTGCACAAACAGACCACTGGCCTGCTGCTCTGTAAATGAAAGCATGTATTTAATCTATAATATTTACATCAATATGTCTGCTTATTGTCTCATTTCAAGAAAGAAATTCTTATTGCATTGCTTTAAGGCAAATGAGTCCCCGTTATTTGGTATTCCTGTATTCACTGAAAAAAAGATCCAATAACATATCAGCATGTGGCAAAAGTAAGTGAATCCTATGGATTATCATATAATTTGAAGGTGAAATCAGAGTCTGGTGTTTTCAGTCAATGGGATGACAATCAGTTGAGAGTGGGAGACCCTGTTTTATTTGAAGAACAGGTATCCAGCAAAGCCTGATCACACATACAACACATTTGTGCATGTGTATCACGGCTCAAACAAAGGCTGAGGTTATTGATGCCCATAAAAAGAGAAGGTTGGAAAAGGTTACAAGACCATCTCTAAAGAGTTTGGACTCTACCAATCAACAGTCAGACAGATTGTGTACAAATGGAGGAAATTCAAGACCGTGGTTACCCTACCCAGAAGTGGTCAACCATCAAAGATAACTTGCAATAGTCTGAGAGATTACAAAGGACCCCAGGGTAACTTCTAAGCAACTGAAGGCCTGTGCATGAGTCCACCATTAGGAGAACACTGAACAGCAATGGTGTGTATGGCTGGGTAGCAAGGAGAAAGCCACTGCTCTCCCCCAAAAATATTGCTGACCATCTACAGTTTGCTAAAGATCATGTGGACAAACCAGAAGGATACTGGAAGAATGTTTTGTGCACAGATGAAGCCAAAATAGAATAGAAAGAGGAGTGTTACATTTGGAAAACTGCATTCCAGCATCAGAACCTTATCACATTTCTGCAATATGGTGGTGGTAGTGCTCTGGTTTGGGCCTGTTTTGCTGCATCTGGGCCTGGACAGCTTGTCATCAGTGATGGGACAATGAATTCTGAACTATAACAGCCAATTCTAAAGGATAATGTCAAGACATCTGTCTGTGAACTGAATCTCGTGAGACAGTGGGTCAGTAAGACAACGATCCTTAACACACAAGTCATTGTAACAAAAAATGGTCAAATAAAAATAAAGTGAATGTTCTGCAATAGCCAAGTCAAAGTCCTGACCTTAATTCAACTGGAATGTTGTGGAAAGACCTAAAGCGAGCAGTTCATGTGAGGAAACCCACCAACATCCAAGAGTCAAAGCTGTTCTGTATGGAGGAATGGGCTAAAATTCCTCCAAGTCAATGTGCAGGACTGATCAACAGTTACCGCAAACATGTAGTTGCACTTACTGCTTCACAAGGGGGTCACACCAAATATTAGGAGCATAATTCACTTGCTGTACTTTTATCACACGCAGATATGTTATTGGATAATTTTTATCAATAAATACATGACCAAATAGAACCATTTTTGTGTTTTTTGTTCAATCAACTTTTAGGACTTGCTTGAAAATCAGATGATGTTTTAGGTCACCTTCATATAAACATATAGAAAATTTTAAAGGGTTCGACTTTCAAGCACCGCTGCAGATAGAGATAGATGAAGGAGTACTGCATTACTGTGGGAAGATGTTTGACTAGTGGTAACAGCAAATCCTTTTTACAGGGAGCAATGTGACAAATTACATTACTATAATCGCATTTCTGACTCGCCGACCAAACCCCGAGGGTCTTAAATCTACCACTGGCAGCAGCTCAGTGTTGGTAGCTTAGGGAGGCTGCAGTTACCTCTGTAGCAGTAGGCATCGAAGAGGGCTGAGGTATCAGGCATGCCCATGAGGTCAGCACTGTAGTACAGTGTATGCACCCCTGGCTCCTCCTTTCCACACTTGGCATGGGGCTGTTTGATAGGGTAGCGGACGCTGCCGTCAGCCAACCAGCCTGGATCGCAGTTGTCAAGCCCCGCCCTCCAGGCCAAATACAGCTGGCCAGTGGTGGCCAGGCGAGCGCCTTGGGCACGGCAGTGGGCGGCAGCCCTGACCAGACTAAGTTTCCCTGGTACGCTGGAATGGAAGACTTCTCCTGTAAAAACCAACATCAAGGAGAAGAAGAGAAAAAAGACCAAACAGAGATGATCAGAGCATATTAAATACACCACTAAGAAAAATATTAGTCATACATTAGAATGAGACAGAGTAAAAAGAGCTGCTTTCTTCCTGGTGAAATATACCCATATATTGTGGACCCTTGGTGTTTTCGAACATTAAAATGTTTTTAAAGGCCCTTAATTCCTCACTGATCTTTGAAAGTTCCTGGCCAGTCAAATTCCCTACCTTGCAGCTCTGTTGCATAGCAGTAAACATCAAACAACTCATTAGGATCTCTGTTGCCCAAATTCTTTACACCAGGTGAACTATCCCCGTTGCCGTAGCAACCAGGCCTGGGAGACCAAATCGGGGACCTGTACAGGGAGAGACAAGTAAAAGAATAAGGACATTTTTCCAAGCTAGAGATTCAAGCCAAAGGATAATCCATTTTCGGTCCCTAATTTGCGGAATCGCTCTGGAGTGGCGTGAATTAATTGGATGTGGGGTGGATGATGAAAAGATGTTAAAGATGTTAGTTGTGTGCACTGGCAAGATTTCAGCTGTGTAAAGAGTGATCGAGTATCCGCCCACAATTCAACAACTCAAACTTGGCAAAAGTACCCCTAACCTTAAAAACATCAAATCTCTTGGGAACTTAAGACTGAAATACAGCACATAGATAAAAACATAGGTGGAGGCTGCAGGGGGGTTCAGGCCCCCCCGGATGATCTGCTCAGAGTCTCACCTGGCAGTTTGGTCAGCCAGCCATCCAGAGTGGCAGCTCTCATATCCATCCTGAAAGGCGGCTAGCAGTTGAGCGGGTGTGGCCACTAGGGCGGCGCTCTCCTGACAAGCCTGCTGGGCGTGGCCAAAAGACATACCCTTGTGCTCTTTGGCTGCCCGGTAATGGAACACGACACCTATGGGAAAGGGCAGCGAGACCATGGGTGTTTCTCAGCATGCATACTTGCTCTTCAATCGCCAAAGACCAGTTCCAATACTGAAGAATCCTATGATTCTTGAGAATAATCCCATGATTCGTTGTATCTCAAGTTCGGCATGATACACCCACACACAAACACATGTCCCGCGTGTGGCAAAATACATCACAAGGTCACATGACACCCTTCCCTTCTGCTGAAAGAAACACACAGTCACACATGCGACTATTAAATTGCATTCCCAGAAATATCTGAGAAAGTCAGCATTCCTCATTGCTATCACTTTTGTGAAATATCAAGTTCTCGGGCGATGGAGTCGAGAACAGCCATGTTCGGCTGCCGACGGGCTGTTCCGAGCGGGCGTAAATGCCGAAACACACAATCTCAAGGGAGCCTTCCAAGCAACTCGATGTGCTTAACGTGGCATGAAAATGCCAAGTGGGTGGCCTTGTACGGGCCTGATCCATTACTGCTCTACTACAATGACACTTTCTCAGGGCTAATCGATGCTTTGGAACTGACTGGAGACAGCTGGACAACTTATTATGAGGCACGGAAAGAAGCAGGAAAAGGAAAATAATACCGCTAATGAATACACTGTTATTAATGCATGTTAATTAAGTTAACAAGGGAATGGAGAATTATTAGTGAGTAAGGCATTGTTAGAAGCATTCCGCAATTCCTAATTACTTCTAAGCCCAGGAGAGACCTGGACAGAAACGGGCTTCTTATTCTGCTGTCGTGGTCTACGATTGGCTGTCCTGTGCTAGGAAAGATCCTTTGGGTAAAAAGCTGAGAATCCCCCTAATCTCCCTCCTCATAATTAAACTCGGACCCCCATGAGCTGTGAAAATTAGATGGAAATGCAACACTTTTTGTTTGAATGTGTCAGGATGCATCCAAACGCCTAGGGCAGCTACGCGTAATAGAGAAAACCGTACCCATTGTTCCATGATTGACAACTGATATTACAGAGTGTGACGGAGCCCAGACAACACTGAGCAAAAGTACATTAGCCCATCCATTTATTTTATGTACCCATTTGTCCTATGCAGGGTCACGGGGGGGTTCCGGAGCCTGTCCCGGCAGGGAACAACCCAGGATGGTGTGCCAACCCATCGCAGGCCACACTCACACACCATTCACACCTGTGGGCAATTTGGTAACTCCAATTAGCCTCAGCATGTTTTTGGATTGTCGGGGGAAACCGGAGTACCCAGAGGAAACCCCACGATGACATGGGGAGGACATGCAAACGCCACACACACAGAGCCAAAGCGAAGACGCGAGCCCTGATCCCAGAAGTACATTTATATAAAAAAGACAAAGCGTGAGCAAAGAATGATGATACATATCAGATGTTAGTAGCATAGCAATAGAAATATTAAGTGTGAATTCAGCTGCCTAAACATTGACTGCATGCACAGCAGAACTGGTATTTATAATGGCAGCCCACAATTAGCATTGCAGTACTTACCAGTGACCTCTAGGGGCACTGTATCCTGTTGGACATCCATCCCTGCAGTGATGTTGCAGGTATATGTGCCAGTGTCACTGTAGCGCAAGTCTGTCAGGGTTAGACTGGCATTGTAGCGGTTAGAGAAGTAGCCCAGCATGGCCACGCGCCCGGCAAAGGCCTTCTCCGCGTGAACAGCACCATCCTCAGCGTGTAACACCAGCTGTTCCCCTTCATCACCTGAGCCCGACGTCCTGCTCCAGCGTATGCCAGGGGCTGCCCCCTGCTGGAGGGTGGCTGGTAGGGCAGCAAGGCAGGGCAGGGTGACGCTAGTGGCCAGAGGCCGGCACACGCCGGGGTGAGAGCGCTGCACGTCGACCTCGGCCGCACCTGTAAGGAGAGACGGGGGGGAGAGACTCACTTATAGGCCACGACAAGCTGGGAGGGGCCCCTGAGCAGCGGACATGTGCTGCCACTATAGCCAATGCTTTGATTGGCGAAACTGAGCATATAAACGCTATGCGCTGGATGGACATTTTCCTGCCACCTCTGCCCATTTTCTCTATCCTTTCTGGCCCTGTTGCTGAGTCCCCTGTCCCTCTACGCCAGGGGCGGGGAACCTGATCCACGGAGGGCCGGTGTGGGTGCGGCTTTTTGGGGCAACCTCTCGATCAGCCAATAATAAAGCACTGGTTCTCAGCTCCAGTCCTGGGGACCCACTCCTATTGGCTGACTGAAAGGTCATCCCAAAAACCCGCACCCACACCGGCCCTCCATGGATCAGGTCCCCCACCCCTGCTCTACGCTACAAAAACACGCATTAGTCTGAGTGTGAAGGTACAGCAGTACTGGGAATGTCCACCCCCAGCGGTCTGCCTGCTCTGCACCAGTACAGCCGGCTCATTCTCACCCGCCTCACCAGCTTGGACCCCCCGGAATGGAACCCCTCTCACGTGTGAGTGTGGTCACTGAAGCATGGAGATTCATTACTGATATAATAGAGGAGGGGGTCAAATACACGGTAAACAAAACATGGAAATGATCCTGTTCACATGTGGAAAGTGTGAAAAGTAATTTCCTGATGGACACGAGGGACGGGCCGGGTCAGCAGCTCCCGCCGGGGGCTCTGACAGCCGGCTGAGTCGCGAGGACGTTCGTTTTTAGGTATGTTTCAGTATGTGCCATCCTGCTCAGGGCCCCAAAGCTGTCTGGGCTTCTGCTGCATTCTTTCATTGTCAAAGAATGATTGAGCAAAGAATGATTAATACTGTGATGTACACTAGAGTAATACGGAGTAGTAGTCTAGTAGTATATTTGAGTGATACACTTGTGTGCAGCAGTAAAATGGAGCAGTAATATAAAAGGGTGTATTAGTGTAGTGAAGCGCTATGACCGTGTAGGAGTATGGTGTATGGTGTATGAGTGTAGTAGTGTAGTGGAATGGAATGGTGCAGTAGTGTAGAAATATGGTGTAATGTAAAGTATATGAGTGTAGAGGTGTAGTACAGGGTATATGAGTGTAGTAGTGTAATAGTACAGTATGGTGTGGTATAGGGTTGTGAGGGTTGTAGTGTAGTGTAGTGGAATGGTGCT
Organism: Petrocephalus sullivani; assembly: GCA_026780845.1. NCBI lineage: Eukaryota > Metazoa > Chordata > Actinopteri > Osteoglossiformes > Mormyridae > Petrocephalus > Petrocephalus sullivani. Next base: position 12,630,104 of record JAODKM010000042.1, read on the forward strand.
GTAGTGTAGTACTATGGTGTAATATAGGGTATATGAGTGTAGTAGTGTAGCATAGGGGAATGGCACTATAGTGTAGAAATATAGTGTAGTGTTGGGTACATGAGCGTAGTAGTGTAGCGTAGCGTAGTGGAATGGTGTGATAGTGTACTCAGAGATGTAGACAAATCCTTACAGTATTGTACATCCCATAATCCTTTTCTTGTCAGTGATTGTTTACTTTCGTCTCATACATCTAACTCTCACCCTATTCTAGTCTCCCATCTGCCCTTAATGGGGGTGGGGGGGTGGCTCAACAGTGCCCCCTACCAGCCTCCTAGGAGAGTCGACTGCCCCCCCGCAGTGGCCGTCACCGCCTGATAATGCATCTTGGCTGCCATTCTTGGGCATGGACATGGACGAGCACACACAGTAATCCCCGCCGGCGCGGCCACACCAGCCCGTTCATGGCACTGACACAAACGCACGCCGACTTAATCGCGACTCCAGACTGATCACCCCACCCCCCCCGCCTTTGTCAACTTGGCTGAAATTTGTTTAGTATTTACTTGCCGTCCTCCTGTGGTACTCGCTGCAGCCCGCGTCCAATTTGCCATGCTAAATCCCAGCTAGTCGATCGCATGTGTTGCCATTTCGGAGGCAAATCATCGCTTAAAGGCAGAGGCCCCACTCCCACACAGCGGAAAAATGAGGCTCGGAGGAAAGACGCGGGAAACAGAAAATATGCATTTGGGTGGAAACGTTTCTACAGCTGTGTTTTGTTTGAAAATCAGCTCTTTGCTTAATTCTGGCAAAGGCAGAAAGAGTCTAAACGAAAGGCTGACAGTTACAAAGGCGAGACGCAGTCAGGCTGAAAGAAGCATTTTCATCAGCTGAATGTGATACTGGATTCTGAAAGAAGTAGCCCCATTTGTTAAACTTCTTTCATTTCAGTCATCTGCGAGGCTTAAGGTAGGTATTGTCTAATGCAGTGTTTTCCAATCCCCTCCTCAGGGACTGACAGACAGTCCACATTTTTATTCTCTCCCTGCTCCCTGCCAGACAGTCCACATTTTTGCTCCCCAGTAGGAAGCTGGGAGGGAGCAAAAAATGTGGACTGTCTGTATGTCCCTGAGAAGGGGAGTGGGAAACACTGGTCTAACAGATCACAGGGACACTACAATTTACTCCCTGGAAGGAGTTTGATCATTCTCAACACCATGTGTAATTAGTGTACCACCTGGATCTCTAGGGTGCTCCTGTTACTTCCTATCAGGACCACTCTACCATGATGGGCAAGAATTAGGAGCAAGTTGGATGTTGGAGACAATCAATCTTCTAGCATAGTGTTTCCCAATCTGGTCCTCGGGGACCCACAGCCGGTCCACATTTTTGTTCCCTCCCAGCTCCGTAGCAAAAAGCCCTGGCCCACAGACCTATTTCTACTAACCAGCATGGTCATTATAACGAAACTAAAAAGGTGGTAAAGTTCCTTGTACAAGTCCCACGAATAATCACAAATACAACTGCTATTTCCATACTGGCACAAAAAAATTAGGCCTCCTCAAAAAATCTAAACTGGATCAGAAACAAAATGATCATTAAAAATGGCCCCCGGTGACACGGTACAGCTCAGATTTTGCCTCCACAGAAAATAATTGGCCAGGCTCCCCCTACAGGGACGAATGAGTGCACATATAAGGTTAAAGGTCACATAAAAAGAGGGTAACCATAAGAAGATACCATCAGACTGTTTAACTGTCCAATATAACTGGAGCGAAGAGCCGAATTTGCCCCTCAACCCCTAATAATTACCACAAAACAGAGACTTTGAAACTGAATGGCAGGGAGATCCCGGAGAAAATGATCCTGTAACGAGTGCCATGCTCGTGCCAGACCCCTCAAAAGCACACATATCCTTAAAAGATACATTCATTTACAGTTCTCTTCGAGGTGACCAATCATTTCAAACCCCAGGGCTTGTTCAAAATAATTGAAACGCTGCTTATCTTTCGAATACACATAATTCCTAACAGAGCTTTTAAAACTGATTCTGAGACAGCGGAGTAGGAGGCTGGCCAAAGGGCAAAGCATGAGGAGCGAGGGGTGCAGTCACGCACTGCGGTTACACACCAGGGTCACGCACTGCGGTTACGAATCGTGGTCAAGAACTGCAGTTACGCCCCACGGGCACGCACTGCAATTACGTACCACAGTTACACACTGGTGTTACGCACCACAGTTACGCACTGCAATTATACACTGCGGTTACGCACTGCAGTCACACACCGCAGTTACGCACCGCGGTTATGCACCATGGTTATGTGGAGGCGGGTGTTTTTAGGCAGGACGTAGAGACAGCAGCAATGCCCTCTAACAGACACATGCGGAGACTGTCAGACACAGCAGCATGTTTCAGAGTGGTGAGCAGAATCACACGGGACAGCAATCAGATGGCACCAGCAAACAAACAACAAAGGAAACATCCTCAGGAAGGAGCCACACGCGGCCCGCTGACCTGCAGGCCCAATTACAGTCTGAAACATGATGGCAGTGGATGATCTATCTGGACGGGACAGCCGGCCACCCTTCCCAGGATTTTCTATATCCCCTGCCAGAGGTGGGTAATCTTAGTCTGGATTTGTGCTTCAGAACCAGAACCTCTGTCAACCGCTGCAGCGACCCACCGGGATCTGCTACTAGGCAGCACCACGTGAACGGTCCGCGACGGGCCTGAAAACCACCTGTGTAACTGCTAACTTATCAGCACAGCCTCTACCAGCCCCAGCCAGGGCGGGGGAACGTCCTCCTCAGCACGGCTTGAAACCCGCGGTGACGAGGTCAGACACCTTGGAGGAGAACCAGCCCAAAAAAAAACCTACTTGGGGGAAGAATCAGTTCCCCATATCGGGTTGATGACCGCGGCCCCTACATCACCCCGCTCCCGTGCCTTTAAATAAGCCCCGCCCCTCCTCCATTCCCACCAGCCATCCTGCAGCAGCTGCCGTCAGGGTCGCCCCCGCGTCACCTGCCGTTCGCTGAGATCTCCCAGGCAGCCCTGCACACTATCGCCACATCTATCTTTCTTTACCTAAAGCCACAGCTATCAAGTACAGAGGTGCACAAGGGATCTGTCCCTGCTTTCCATTTTAATTTATTTGAGCTGGGGGGCAAAAACTGGAAGGGTGCTGTTTTAATGAGACAAGAATGGAACTGTGGGAAGGCCTAGGCAGTGCATGGTTAACCCGCAGTAAAAGGCTCGCTGGGGGGGTTGGGGGCTCAGGCAGGGACCCCCCCCCATGTCACATATATGGATTATAGCCGTCGGCATACAAGAAATGGGGATTAAGATTCCTGAAGACTTCCCACAATGCACTGCTTTGAGATCCAGGGCCGTTACTGATAGGACTCCTGCTGGGAATTTGCCCTTGTCTACATGCATGGAGCGAGTCCCGGGGGGTGAACTTACCCCGTCCCAGCAGAAGGAGCAGGGAGATGGACAGGAGGGCGACCAGCTGGGACACAGGAGCCTCTCTCAGCATGCTGGACCTGGGGAGACACACAGGAACAAGGCAGGGCCTGATGGTTAAATCTTAACGGACACTCAGTCAGAGGTAGCTCTACTACTGACATTACGGCTTCTTCACAAGAGGCTAAGATTGTGAAAGAAGAGCAGTAACACTGAACAACATCACGCGTGAGGGGACCTTCCAATTCCCACTTACACAAAAGTGCCAGACTCCACGGCCCAGTGCAGAGAGACGATGAAACAGAAGTATAGAGACAGCATCGCACCTGGGACCCCCCATACGGTGATGTATTAGGCTGTGAAAATCTGCTAATAGGAATTAGGACGTCTGCGGGCTGCAGCTTCCTCATTCCAGAGATGGAGAGATAGCGAGAGAGCGGAGGCTGCACGGTGACCTTTCACAGGATTATGGGTAATTGATCATTCCACACACAGCTGTGCATTTTAAAGCATCACAGATTGCAATCTGCTGAACACCAGGCTGCTGCAGGTGATTCTGCTCCCATTCCTTCTTCATGGGTGGCAGACACAGAGGGATTGTGGGTATTGGTTGCCAGCAAAGAGGCAGGAATGCCCCCCCCCCCTCCCGGTTCTCTGCACCGTGCTGCAGATCAGATGATTCTCCGGATCCTCTGTGATTGCTTGATTTCCATGCAATCTTACATGAACTGAGATGGAGATTCTTTCACAGTTTGTTCTTGGCATCGTGACTGATCGGCACCTACAACACAGCCCCTGTAAGTTTGAAGCTGCCCAAAACTTCCCACAATTCCAGAGGGCGCCAGCACCCAGTGACGCATATTAAAAATATGTGCTCTGTGTGTGTGCAAGTGCAGGGTCCTTCAGAAGAGAGATAAAGCTTTTGCGTGTGTGACTTTGTTTCTGTGAGTCATCCTGAATGTGAGTGACTGTTTCTTCGTATGTCACCCTGAGTGTGTGTGACTGTCTCCATGTGACACCCTATGTGTTTGTGTCTCTGAGTGTCACCCTGCGTATGGGTGAGTGAGTGTGTGACTGTGTCTCTGAGTGTCACCCTGTGTGTGTGACTGTGTCTCTGAGTGTCACCCTGTGTATATAACTGTGTCCCCATGTGTCACCATGCCTATGTGTCTGTGTCTCGAAGTGTCCCCCTCCGTGTGTGTGTGTGTGTGTGACCGTGTCTGTCACCCTGTGTGTGTGTGACTGTGTCTCTGAGTGACCCCCTGTGTGTATGCCTGTGTGTGTCTGTGTCTCTGAGTGCCCCCCTGTGTGTATGCTTGTGTGTGACTGTGTCTCTGAGTGTCCCCCTGTGTGTATGCCTGTGTGTGACTGTGTCTCTGAGTGCCCCCCTGTGTGTATGCCTGTGTGTGACTGTGTCTCTGAGTGCCCCCCTGTGTGTATGCCTGTGTGTTTCTGTGTCTCTGAGTGTCCCCCTCCGTGTGTGTGACTGTGTCTCTGAGTGTCCCCCTCTGTGTGTGTGACTGTGTCTCTGAGTGCCCCCCTGTGTGTGTGACTGTGTCTCTGAGTGCCCCCCTGTGTGTGTGACTGTGTCTCTGAGTGTCCCCCTGTGTGTATGCCTGTGTGTGTCTGTGTCTCTGAGTGCCCCCCTGTGTGTATGCCTGTGTGTGTCTGTGTCTCTGAGTGTCCCCCTCTGTGTGTGTGACTGTGTCTCTGAGTGTC
>JAODKM010000042.1:12657317-12679262 GCA_026780845.1 Petrocephalus sullivani
CATCTTCTCATGTCTACTTCCCCCCCCCTCATGCACTGTGCCCCCCCCCTCCCCCCCCCCCCCCCCCCCCGTCCCACCAGGGTGTCCTCATTTTTGCAAAGCTAAACTTCTGTCATTTAAATTTTTAATGATAAGACATATCATTTAATTTATATTTTGTAAGGGTATGGGCAGAAATGATGAACAGAGACACCAACTGTGGGGTCACTCCTCACGTTAAAGCCACACCAAGCAGATGAATGACGCTGTTTCCGCAGTGACGGCAGAGGCCACTGCAATCACTGCTGACATTGTGCGGGTAAATGCGAACGATGCAATTTTACGAAATTAGACGATTACAATAAAAATACGAACAAACCATTTTGCCCTGTTACATTAGTGCCGCTAGATGATAAACATTACTTGCTGACGTTCAACGTTACCTGTTGAAATGTGATTTTGATGTTTTTATTTGAATGTATTCTTGTCTTTGTAAAGCGCTTTGAATTGCCTTGTGTCCGAATTGTGCTATATAAATAAACTTGCCTTGCCTTGCCTTACATCCTCCACTGCATCAATCCTTCTTTTTCTTTTTACTTAGACTGTCAAGACCATCACAGTTATTGGGCTTTTTTAAGAAACTTCAGACACTCAGCTGCTGTGACATTAATATGACATTAATATGCACACTGCCACCAGCTGGACAGGTGTATGAATTACTTAAAGTTACGGTAAGCTTAAACATATTTTTCGGAGACATTTTTGAAGAAAATAGAGCAAATGCATAGACGGCAGAAGTAATTAAGGTTGAGATTTTACCGCAAATACATCAGCACCCCCGCGCGCATATAGCCCTTTGGAAAATGAACCAACTACTAGAAGTCTTTTGAGTGTTTGACAGGATGCTGGGGTATGTGATTCAGATATTTGATGTGCCAATGTTTCCCATCCGTATAGAAGTATGCAGCGATACTGAAGCCCCGTCTAATGCTATTACACGCTAAAGCTTTCTCACTAAGTACCAACCGAGGGAAAGTGTGAAGGAACAAACTCCATCACTGTTATCTTCAAAGTCAAAGCCCCGTTTTGTGGTTTTCAAGAACGAAATGTCACATGACAAGCTTCGGGTCGTATTTTCTATGCCCACGATCACAGGGGGATCTGGAGGCTGTGTGACTGTAACTGGAAGGAAACAGAGAAACGAGCTGTCGTACATACATTCCATTCCATACAAAATAATTCCGAAGTCCCTCGACCATCCATTCGTCTACCTTTCAGCTGCTTAGAGTCATGGTCAGAGGTGCATTAACAGGGACACAAAAAGTCGCATGGTGATGACATCAGCATGCTCGAGCCCATAACATTAAGTGCAATGTGAGCAAAGACCAACGGGGAAGTGTGGAGGGAGGACAGTCATGCCCAAGCAAGGCAACCGGCCAAGTGTGAGTAGTCCCTTAGTTAGAGGCCAAGTGTGAGTATGCCCTTAGAGACACCAATGAACCTAATTGCATATCTTTAGGATGTAAAAACAATCAGGACCCACCGTGCCACCCTGCACTTGAACTACTTCAGCAAAATACCATATCGACGTAGGAATGCGCTCATTGGCCTAAAAGTTGCAGAATTAACAGAAATAGCAGCAGCGGGTAATGTGTCACTCTGTATGGAAGCGAGCAGTGGCCGTGCTTTGCCCGTGTCCACATTAGCATAATATCCACCACACTCTGCCACCCGGGTTCCCCTTTCACACGTAGGCCGGTGCTTTGTGTTTCACTACCGTTGCATCACTCAGTTTTTGCCCACGACCAAAGTAGCATTAACACGGATTCCCTCTTCAGACTTCGACAGTGTGGCCGAGGCCTGTCTGCGACCGGAATCCCCGGTGCGACCCGTTAACAAGCGGGCGTCTCCCTAAATCCCCGCCCACGCCGACACGTGCAGCCACCCCGGAACGTCGTCGTTCGCATCTCAGCGGTCCTGCCGCGTGTTACCCGACGATCCGAGCGCGTGCCCTGAACCGTGCTGCGAAAGCCAGAAATTTCTATTCATTGATGTCACAGTCGGGCTTTTAAACGAACTCCCATGCATCCGCACCATATAAGCCAGCGGCTAAGCTGAGATCAAAATTCTTTACAGGCCCTCCAAAACACGCGTTAACTGATGGCAGCATAAATAATTGATTGCATTACCTCGGCGATATAATGAAAGATTATTGTGTGTGGTGGTAAAGATGAGAATGCTTGCTGCTAGTCTGAATATTATAGTTCCTGCTTTGGATCGGGCCATAATGCTTCTTTTTTTTTCCTGCCTGCAGCCTTGGTGAATAAAGACTCGAAAGTGACTCATGACTCTAAAATTTCCAGTAGTTACGTGCACCCGCACCAAAAAAGCCGTGGCTAATCACATAAAGATTCTGTGCTGCGCAAATCCATCAGAAAATCCTTAAGCGTCGGATAAAGAACGGAACAGAAAGTTCTAGGATGAGGGCCTTTTTATGCCGCGCCTTATTTTAGTCACATTAAAGGACATTTCATTCCCCTTTCGCTGCGGCAGAGTGATGCAGCGCGTTGGGTTCTTGGCTCATAGTCCTTAATCTGGAAGTTTAGGGTTGAAAGCTGCTGAGGGCCTCATTATATTTGGGCAGTGGTGAGTGACTCAGTGGGTTAGACTTCGGGTCCTGTGATTCAACAGTTACTGGTTCGAATCCCATATCTGGCAGGTCAGTAACATCTCTGTTCGGCCCCTGTGCACGGTCCCCCCCCCCCCCCCCCCCCCCCCGAAGGTCACTGGGTTCGGCAGAGCAGTCACGTCTCTGCTGTGCACGGTCCTCAACTCCACCCCCACCTCAAAAAAAATTTTTTGGGGTTGTCACATGGACAAATGAGCCTGTGCTCAGACCTCAGGCTTAACTATCACCTCGATATGTGTGCACGTCTGAATAGTAAGACAGGAAACAGGAAAAGTCTCACGTGCCGGTGTACCTGCGCTATACTTTTAGGAATGACCGATAAAAACAGCCAGTTTCACTGGCTTCATAAACAACCAACAGCAGAAGAATAAAACCTGGCACAACAACATGGACCCAGAACAAGCATTTTCTTAGATGCACAGCTCGTCAAACATACTGGTTATACACTGAATGCATGACATTTATAATTTTTATGATATTTAGTGGAGTTAATTAGGATTGAATAGTTTCTCACACGCAAGATGCTGGATCTCAGGGAGGTAGCTCAGCAGGTCATGGACCTTTGCAAGTATCCAGACAGTCAGGGGTTCGAATCAAGTAGCTGGCATAGTAATGATATCAGCACAGGGCTTTTAATGCCATCTGTTCCAAGGGGCACTGGCTGACCCTCTGCTTTTATCAGAAAGCTCTCGCTCACCTGTACATATATGTGCATTTGTATCTGAAATGGAAAGCAAACTCAGATATATAAAACCGCCCAAAAGTCTTCACAGGGATAAATAACATATTGCTATTAATGCATCAGTCAGTGAATTCAGGCTTCCAAAAAAATGAATGTTCTACAGAAACACAGTTGTCGATGTGCCTTCATGAATGCAGATTTTTCCTTTTACACTGGATTGTCTGTCTGAAAGAAACTTTAAAAATGTATGATACTGTCATTCAAATGTACTGCATAAATGCCAGCAAACAAACAAGCAAACTAACTATATTACATTTTTAAAAAGACATTCAACATTTCAGACATCTGTCCTGAATAACTGTGGAAAAACTCTACTACTCACTGTAGGCACAGATGCTAAATATGGCCATCAAAATAAACGCAGCAGCACTGATAAGCAGCCAGAGGTGTAAATATCAGGTCCAAAGAGTAAAAATCCAGACTGAGATATTGTTTCAACCACCAGTTCAGTATAAGGAGTCACAGTCACAGAGTAGCTCAACTAACTCGTTGAAACAAAATCCTGGTCTGGATTTTTACTTTCTGGATCTAAAACATCTCTGTAAGCAGCCGTCAGAAGACAGAAGTTCCCTGGCAAGTGAGCACAGTTATCTTTGGGAGCATCCGAAGAAGACCTCTGTCCTGGAATGTGCATTACGGGTCACACCTGGTGTCCTAAATGAGGCTGACTGCCCCCCCAGCTTCACTCAGACATACAGAGAGAATCCAAATCTGGATGTGGAATAGTTAGGCTTAGGAACAATGGTTAAGGTACATTGAATGTTTACAGATAAAACGGCTTTATTATGTCTTAATTAAACGTGTTGAAATACCCAAAACAGAGGTGGATAATTCAGGTCCAAAGAGTAAAAATCCAAACCAGGATTTTGTTTCAGCCAACTCTATGACTGAGACTCTTAATACTCAACTGGTTGGTTGAAACAAAATCCTGGTGTGGATTTTTACTCTTTGTAAATACTCTCTGGATCACCCACCTCTGGTCTTAAGTCCCCCCCAATCTAAACATTTAACTCAGTGCCAGCCATACTTGTGTGGCCTGTACACCCTCGCTGTCCCCACCGTGCAGACCTACCAAATAGCCCTTTGTTATTTATGGTCCACGGCGGTTAACGTCGTCATGGCGATTTATCAGGCTGACCGAAAGCTCCAGCGGGGACAATTCACTGAGGCCTGTGCAGAATATTAAGGCCCCAGCACCCCTCCAAACAATCGGTCCCCGGGGTCCTCCAGGAATGGGGTGCGACAGCACTTGGACGACACCAGCAGATCATCGCCAGCGACACGCAGGCACCATCGGGAGGCGCACTTCCTGCCCGTTGGGCATGGAAAGTGGAGCAGGTGTTACACATTGTCAGGGTCTGGATTACTCACCGCTAATGAGAATTAATTCCCATAATTAGTGCTGCTATTTCGTGATAATTGCTGTAAACACAATTCGCCGGGTTAAGCCAATGGCCCCATTGACATGATGTCAGCAGCAGCCAAAATTCTGTGGCTGTGGGAGGGGGAACCCAGCACATCACCCCATACATCTGTCACCCATCATCCATGACTTTCCCGAACAGGACTAAGGGTCCGCAGGGACACTGCAAAGCTTAGCGGTCGAGTTAATGGGCCTGGTTAAGCCTGGGCAGTCCCTTCTTTTTCTCAAGTTCTTACTAAGGAAGATATATCAAGGTCAGTTGCTAAATATTAATTATTCAGAGTTGGGTTTATGTGCTATATTATGCTTTCACAAGTGGAAAATGTTTCTACACCACCTGGGTTCTACAGCCCTTAAGAGATATACTCAATGTAGACGGCACACGTCAAGGGCAACATCTATATCTCTTTTTCATGGTTTTCATTATCATTCAGCTCTGGAACGTCCCTTCGTTGTCTCCACCATAACTCTCTGCCACCTCGCAAGAGCACGTTGATCAATTCGGTCTTCGTTTAGTATTTCACAATGCCGTCTGACCAATTTTATCTTTAAATAATTGTACAGATTCATCTATGGTCCCATCAAATTAAACAGAAGTGGCTAATTTAGGTCCAAAGAGTAAGAAACCAGACCAGAATTTTGTTTCAACCAACCAGTTGAGCATTAAGAGTCTCAGACACAGAGGGCGCAACTAGTTGGTCGAAACAAAATCCTGGACTGGATTTTTACTCTTTGTACCTGGATTACCCACCTCTGAAATTAAAACGTGTTTAGAAATAATTAATTCGGTCCAATTTCACAAAAGGCCTCACGACTTGAGTTCTTTCCGAGGTAACACAGCAGGTTTCAAGGACGACGGAGGCACATTCACCAAGACTGTGAATCCTGGGATCTGTGAGAGCTGCCAGTTTGCAGAGGGTCAGAGGTCAAGAAACAGCATGCATCCGACCCGTATTCCCTCTATGCTGGGCTGCTGTTTAACGAGTACTCCATTTTTGCAGGCAGCACCTACAGACATTAAGGAACTTGGATACTCACAGGATAACTGAAAGAGAAAATGCCTGCTCTTATTTTGAATAGTTATGCACTGTAAATGTGAAAATATACAGGCATTTTTTAGGTCAACTTCCACCTTCAGTTCCTGCTATGCAGTTTTGCAGGGGGACCAGAGCCTATCCTCAGAGCTACGGACGGAAGGCAGGGAATAACCCAGGATGGGGTGCCAACCCATTGCGGGCACACTCATACATACATGCCAACTCACCTCAGCATGTTCATGGACAGAAACCAGAGTACCCAGAGAAAACTCCAAATGCCCCGGGAAGAACATGCAAACCCCACATACAAGTCACCAGGGCAGAGAGGAGTCGAACCCCGGTCCCAGGGGTGTGAGGCAACAGTGCTAACCAGGGCACTACAATGCCGTCCCGTATACAAAAATCTAATTTATTAATTAGTTATTAAATATGAATACTAAATGTATCATTTCAAGAGCATAGTGTTGTAAGAATAAGTCCTAACAGAGGTAAGCGCACACAATATATATTCAGGTAAAACAATGTAATTCCTGGCATACTTTGTTGTATGCAAAGTATGTCCATTACTTACCACCTCAGCTTCATAAGAGTATGGCCAATGGCTCTCATATTAACCCGGGTTTCTTTCAGGCCATTTAATGCTTCTTTGTAAAATAAAAACCCGACTCCCATGGTTCTACAGCCAAACTTCGTTTTTCGTCACAGACCAGACCGATCGGCTGGGTGGATTTGATGTCAGCATTGGCCAAGCAATTAGGCCGTCTCCTTTTTTTGCATGGTTGAAGCCTGTCAAGCTCACTATCTACAGAATGATTAAGAAAATCAAAGCCTGGCTTTAAATAATTCAGCAACTTGCGGGCAATTGTTACTGGCATTACCCTCCAAAGACTTATTGATGAATACACAGCTTTTGCATGTCAAAATAACAAAGAAGCCAGCCCTGTAAGTTTAGAAAAGTGTCAAAATTAGTCTCCCTGCTGTTATACATGTGAAATTGCGCCAGAGGGTCTCTTAACGAAATAGTTCAATCTCTAAAACTGTAACCATTGAAGCAAATAAGTAATGTAGTACTTTCCCCCAAAACCCAAATTTATCCAATGCAGAAAGTTACGGTATCCCTGTAGCTCTCAATGACAATTATGATGATAAAGCTGCAGGACATAGTACCCCTGGTAGGAGGAATATTCACTGCCAGTTTGGACAGCAGCTGATGGTTTGTGTGTGGTTAGATCAATCGGAGGAAAAGTGCTGTTGAGATGCAAATAGATTGTTCTATTTGGTCATTGTTTGTTCTTACCACTGCAACGGGTCATGTATGCGTGGTTTGGTCACCATGTGAATTGTCATGTGACTGCCCTCCGTGACTTACTACCGACCCACCCATGCTATGATTTCTGGCTCAGCTATTGGTTCATCCTCAAAGCTGTGAGTATAAGTCTTTAAAAATTATTGTTGTTCATTACCCCCATTTAAAAATGGAAGTACTAATTGACGTGTTTCGCTGGTTAACATGCTTATTTAAAGTGTAATCTGATTCCAGAACTGTGAAAGGTTCTGGTGGAATGTTAATTATTCAGTTGGATATTCTGTTTACTCATGCATTTTTGTCTTACACCCACCCGAAACAGAAGGCTGTGTGTCACCGGATGGTGTAAATGCTGAAGAGCATATCAAGGGCGTTGCAGAGTTTCAGTAGCAATCAAACGTTTAAGAAGTGAAATGAAGTGCTTTTCCTGCCTCTCACGGGAAACCAACTGGCATTAAAAACTAAATTTGTCACCTTTTAAGGCGACTTCGATGTCCCTTAAAGTGAATACCTCTCTGACACCGAGTAGCCTTTTAAATATTCAAGTCACAAAGGAGAGCATTATCTAGAAGCACAAATAGTAGGGTGAGCTCATTAAACTGTCAGCGAGTTAGCGGGTCTTCTAGAGCGGTGGAAGAGTTCAGAATGCCTCGCCTGGGTGCCGAGGAGTCGCCGAGCTCTCTGACAAACACCAGAACAGTTAATGGACCAGTACATCTGGACAATTTGCTCAGTCACTGGCAGCGATTAAACCCTGGTGCCATATCTGAGTGTTCTTGGTTGTGGTGGGATTGGAGTAGAGGGTACTACAGCTACTCCTGAGCTCCACGCACACAGGCTTTGGCTAAAGCACTACTATTGATTGCAAATGCCCCACATGAAGCTGAGTACAGCTACTACATCATAAAGGCTACTGCAGACATCCCACCTGAGGGATATTGATTTCAGGGAGGCAGATGGGGCGCACCTGGGAGGTAACAAATATGACCCACGATGCCTTGCGCAATGACGTCACCGCCACAGGCAAGATACCGTATGTATATGTATATGTATATCTATATTGCCAACTGCGGTGATTCCCATAATTAGGCGGGCGGGACTGCATCTTTAACAACACTGACTAGCGGAACGACAGATTTCCGGGACATTGCGCATCATTTGCGGGTGCCCGGGAGCTGCTGTCAATTTGCGGGAGACTCCCGGAAGAGACTCACAGTTGGGATGTCAGCTACTCAGAAAGCAGAGGTCACACTCCGCGATGTAACTATGCCTGTATTTGGATCCAGTGGATTTTTTGTCAGTAGATTCTACTCAAAGACTTTGTCTTCCCAATGGGCGTTGTGAGACAAATTTCCGAATCTTACTTTTACAGTTCTTACACTTCTTACAGTTAGGAACTTGGTCCAGAGGTACAAAGGCTTGAGGGTATGAAAGAAGGTCTTTTACAAAGCTAGGACCCCCCCACCCCTTACAACAACACACCCCCTCCCAAATGCAGTGAGGTTCATGCGGAAACTAAATATAGGTTTTCAACTACTACCACTCTTGAAAATATTAAGTAAACTAAAGAAAAACTTAAATATGGAATATGTAAATTAATGCATTTTACAAAGTAGCAATTTTACACCTGAAGGTAGCCTTACTTTTTGTCAAGCACTACTATTAACTACACCTGACCTCTGATTCAACCAACATTGACGTACCTCTAGATCCACGGTAAAACTGGATAAAATTAAAACGTATGAACACTTCAGAAGTAATGGATTATTAAATTATTGATAAAATATTTTTTTATAAACAATAGCCTACCAAAAATACATGTAATTACCTTATTTAACAAAGGACCTAACCAACAGTCACTAACTTGATGTAGTAGCCGGTACTCTGCGGGATACTTTCTAGGAACCAACGGTTTCTTTGCCATTGCAATGATTCCTCAAAATACCTTATTAAAATGAAATTCGTTTTAGTTTCTGGGTTTAACGAAACGAGCAATATAGCAGTACAACACTGCCCTCTGCCGGATTCTTTGGTGTGTAACAAAGATTGCAAATAGGATAATCTAAAATATATTTTCAAGCAAGGAAATCTGTTCACTTACATTACTTTTCACTTCACTTTATTTACGATAATCCGTTTCTTTGGCCTCTCTACATTTTATTCCAGGTTTAAGAGAAAGGATGCATAGTACAAGAGCAGATATGGTTAATGACAGGTATTGCACCTGTTCAAAAATATCGAATAGAAAGGCCAGGGCAGATTCTTTCTTCGGTGACTCAGGTCTTTTGGTGTGAGTAGCAAGCTGCTGTGTATGTTTTAGTAGTCCATATTAGCCAGTGCACTTTTCTACACTGTGTTCAGTTCAGTTCAACCAATGCCAAACGCCTGATCCTCATCAGGAAAGCCAGCTCCTTCACAGGACTGACCTTGGACCCACTGGAGGCAGTAACACTGAAGGGGATTTTATTATATTATGAACAATTCTGCACATATGCTGCAAGGGGGGCACATTTTGGAACACATCAGCCTCGTCTCATTCCACCACGGTGTGCTAAAAAACGCAATTGGGAATCATTCCTGCCCGCTGCCGTCAGACACCACAACGCCCCCTCACGAATGCCACTTCCCATCTTAAGCCGTAATACTCAGGAAGCATCCTGTCTCCTTACAAAATAATTCGCTGCTTTCTGTTCTAGATACACATTATTTATTTGAACATAATACTTATTTTAATCTTTACGTTTTAATTTGAAAAACTGTTTTTCACAATATTTCATCTATTGGTCTACTGTGTACCTTTTAAATCTGCCTGCACTACGCATACAGTACTATGTGTACTGTTTTTGTACATTGTCTCTTTGGAACTATATGTATGTTAGTCTGCACTATGTTCTTGCTGCTGTGTGCACCAGAATTTCCCACTGGGATTAATAAAATTAATCTTAATCTTAAATCTGAATCTTAAAAGTCCGTTCGCACGCCTTCGCAACGAGGAACTAATTATTCTTGTTGATGTTTCAAGACAAACCGTAATACAACGAGCACTTTCCGACAACAAAAGACATTCGGTTTTCCATTTCCGCGTTTGACTTCACATGTAGCTTTAAAATAAAAGTCACTAAACTGTCATTAAAATACGCCTACATGGAAATACGTTTCTCCAATGGTCACCCATTCACCTTTACCTCCATAGTATAGGTTCCCGGGGTGTCCGTTAACCTCAATAAGAAATTTAACTGAATATGGTATTTTCTTAAGTGCCTAGTGAAAACTAGAACGGAGTAGATGTACGCTCACTTTTATCTAGCCAAAACAGCAATGTCATAGATATTTCGACAGCTTTTACACTAGAGTATTCTGACGATTTAATACATATATCTCTTCATACTCAAAATACTGAAATTAATATTTGAATAATTATAAATATGTTTTATGTTTCACTGCATCATTACGCAGTCGTTTTCTGGGGACTTTTATTTTGGAAATTTGAAACCGGAAGCACTTTATTTTTTACCAGCAGCAGTAGTTGTAACGTGACTGAACCAGGACTAGTCGGAATTATTATTTTTTATGTTATGTTGCGGTCTGTGCTATGTTCCTTTGAGCAGTATCTGTTTGCAGATTCACCATGGAAGATCAGGAGATGCAACTTAAAGTAAAGAGAGGTAATTCGTAGTCAGGAGCCTGTAATACAGACGTCTCTGTCGTCGTTTAAGTGCGATACATTTTCTCTTACCGTGTTCTTTTTCACAGTGACAGACAAATTTACCGAGAGTATGTATGTCCTGGCCAACGAGCCATCCGTGGCACTTTACCGACTACAAGAACACGTTCGCAGGTCCCTCCCGGAGCTAGTGCAGCATAAAGTGAGTCTCTTATAATTCGGGTTTTAATTAGGCACCTGATCAGGTGCCCGAAGCTTAGACGAGATCACAGACTGTTTACTCCTAATGAATGTATAAGGCCTATCTGCCTATAAGTTCCGCCGTGCGCGCAGATGTAAATGGTTGAAAATGCTCCCGAATTGAAAAACTAACTGCATGTTGTTGTTCCCCCCCCCCCCCATATCACGTGACCTCGATGCTTAGACAGACATGCAGAGTTGGGAGGAACAGAGTCAGGGAGCCATCTACACTGTGGAGTATGCATGCAGGTGAAGCCGCAATGAGTCAGTCACACCAGTGCGATTTCTAAACCTGATCTCTGACCTGCGCACGTTTCTCCTCCTTGTGTGTGTGTGTAGCGCGGTGAAAAGCATGGCCAACAGCAGCTTCTACTTTAAGAGCATCGAGGGGCTGCTGCATCAGGCGATAACACTGAAAGACCAGATCAGCGCAGCCCAGGGGCGCAGGTACTGTGCAACGGGATGTTTGTTACCCGCACTGCTGGTGCATGGAAGGCGGTGGCATGGGTCTGCATTCAGAGTGAATCACGCCTTCATCGGCTAATCAGATGGGTCTGTTGAGCCTACAAGGCTGACTGATGCTGTTATCATATTTATATCCAGTTTTATTTGATACACTCAAAATCCATACAACTAATAGTAAGATGATATGACATTTGTTTTTCCACAAACATGACGGGTGCCGTCTGTTCTCTCAAAGCTAAGTCCCTCTAGAACGTCAGCCTACTTTTTCAGATTCATAGCAAAAATTACATGTACATGTGATAAGGTGTTAATGTCCATGAAAGTACTTAACTTAAAAAAAAAAAAATGTACAGTATACAACAAAACTGAGTACACCCCTGGCCAGTATCACTAACACCCCAACCAGAATGAAACCAGTTAATTTGACAAACACAAATATTTGTCTAATTAAACAATAAAGGTCCATATTTAAGAACCAACAATAATAAAATCAGCACATCCTAAATCAATGACATTCTATTCTCTTATTTTTTTAAGTATTTTATATGTCTACCTTTGTTTTTGATGACTGATTCGATCCTCCCGGGATGGATGATACTAGTCTTGCACAAATCTGAGCAGAGATTGTCTGGCATGTGATTCCTTTCAGCTGCCCTTTGCTGGATGGGGTTCCGCTTTAAAATAGCCCTAAGGTGCTCCATTGGATCCAAGTCAGGAGACATTCTTGGTCGTTTCAAAGTTTTCACTTTTTTTTTTTAAACTCTTGCGTGTTTCTGCCATGCGTTTGGAATCGTTGTCACGTTGATAAATTCCTCTTCTGCCAGGCTTCTTGTGACTGGGGATCATCGTTTCATTCATTATTTTGATATACAGTGCATTCATGGTGCCGTCTCTAAGTGTCATCTCCCCTACCCCTGTACCCCTCCCACATCCATGCAGTGCCATATCAGGACTCTCCCACCTCCATCTTTCACGCTCAGTACAGTACAGTTGTAGTCCTGGCCATGTCCCCCCCAAACATGCTGGACCCTGTCTGATCCAGGTCAATTTATTTTGGTTTCATCCGACCAAAGAATGCGCTGCCAGTATTCGTCAGATCGCTTTTCACATTCCTTGGCAAAGTTTAATCTTGCAGCTGTATGCCATTTTCTCAGCAATGGCCTCTTCTCGGGCGCCGTCCGTAGAGCTTGACTTCCTGTAATGTTCTTCGCACTCTCTCAGCCTATTTCTATAGATAATCCTTGTGCGAAGCCGGAAGCACTTGCCCGGCTGATTTTTTTTTTCCAATGCAAGGTTTCCCAAATAGCGATTTGTGCGTAGTGTCATTTCTCGGGGACAGCCACTGTGCCTTCTGTCCATCATAGTGCGTGCCTTCCTGTACCTCCTGGCCACTGCTGAAACTGTGTTCTTGCTTATTTTCAGTTGCCTGAAGATGCTTTTGTGCCCTTTCCCCTCTTTATGTAGTCTCACAATCTAGTTTCTTACTTATTCAGGCCATTCCTTAGCACGTGGAGCCGTGTTACATTAGACTCGACCCAGGCGAAAATTGTGGCAGCCGTGATGTTCACAGGGCATTTTTTAACCTTGCTCATGGAATTAACCTTAACCGGAAGTCGCAGGTTTATTCACTTTTGTTGTAATGCGCAGAGGTGCACTCAGTATTGTTGCACTGGGTTTGTACTTTGAGGTCCTTATTTCCAACTTAGTCAGTCTAACATGTTTTTAAGCATACAGGATATCAAATATCCTATGCTTTAACTTAAAAATAATATAATTATTATAATATAATTACCATTGTGGTGATATTGGCCTGGGCTGTGCATCGTTTTATTGTATACTGTATGTATTTGTAGCTTAATTAAGTGTCGCATCTTTTTGTATCTGCTTGCCAAACACTGCGGACACGGGAGCTGCTTTTCATGTGTTTAACACCTTTTTAATTAGCTGCATTAGCTCTGTGCTTATTTCAGTGCCATTTTTATGTTATATACCCATGCACTTTGTTTCAGTTATATGATATCCCATTAGCTATTTTTTTTTTCCATTTGCACTGGGGTTTTTCAGCCTTTTTTGAACCAGAAACCCCCTAATGAAAACAGATCAGCACTAAGGCCCCTCTACCGGGGGGGGGGCTTTAACCCTTCGTGTCTCGGTGCACACATGCAGCACACATGCAGCGCGCGTGCAGAAGCCGAGAAGGTAAACTTCAAACTGATTTTTTTAAACGTATATCGGATAATCTATGAAAAGGAATAGTCATTAAAATTGCAAAGCTAGCTATGTTTTATTTTTCCCCCTGAGGCCGACTAAAAATGTTTGACCTCGGTAGAAAATAAGTTTTCAAGTCAGTGGAAAACCAACACCTTGAAGAGTCATACTGTCAGTATTTTCCTGGAAGCGGTGCGGTGGAAAAGTGCCCTCTGACCCGGGGGGGCCTACTTTAGTGTTTCGCACATTGGTAGTGTCACCTGAATCACGCAGTTTTGTCACTGCTGTCCGGGCTCCACGGGGGGGTCATAAACCGATGTTAAAAAACACTGATTTATGCAATAGATTATCTTAAATAACTGCTTACTGTAAATTATACTCGCTTACAGTTAATGCTAAGTACTCAATTAGCAGTTTGGAAGTTATAGCTAATGGGGTATTTTGTGTTTGCTTATAAGTTTCATTTCTTTTTTTTTTGTGTTTTTTGACACATGCAAGCTGCTGTAGTGATGTTCCCACCTCTCCCAGTCCCCTTGCCTCTCCACCCAAGCCCCCTTCCTCCTCCTGACCTCTGGGAAGCCCAGGTTAGTAAACATTAGGCTCAAACTCCAAAGACGCCCTCAGGATTCAAGCTCCCCTTTGGCATTTCAAAAGATCCAGTGACTGAAATAATCAAACAATTCTTGGACCCAATTTTGCTTTTGGTAGTTTGCAAGCACTGCAATGAATGAATCACTTGAGTAATTTGTCGAGTGATGTCTGATTTCTGCTCTGACCACATTCTCTCTGTCCGTTTCCTCAGGAAGCGTGCCATGGACCCCGCCGTGTCAAAAGATGGAGGAGAGAGGCCAAGCGCTGCAGTCTAGGGCTGTGACATCACTAGCGTGCTTCTCGTTTGGGGGAATGCCATCGCTCTGAGGCCCTGCTGGTTGGGAATCTCCTGTGGGATAACCCGTAGGTCATATGTAAGGAAATTCACAGCTTGAAATGGCATAATAATGGTGGGTAATTGCAAATCTACAAAGTAACATAAGCTTACTGTTCACTGA
The DNA here is from genome assembly GCA_026780845.1 of Petrocephalus sullivani. Lineage (NCBI taxonomy): Eukaryota > Metazoa > Chordata > Actinopteri > Osteoglossiformes > Mormyridae > Petrocephalus > Petrocephalus sullivani. Next base: position 12,672,120 of record JAODKM010000042.1, read on the forward strand.
GTTGTCGTGTTTAGTAAGTCAGCTGTAATCTCAGTATCAGTGCAGGTGCACATTTTTTTTATTAAGAAATATGACTTTTTTCCACACTTATATTGCCTGTAATTATGGAAAGTGTGAGTTGTCAAAAAAGGTTTTTTTTTTTATTTTTTTAAATCCCCTTGTGAGTACTTGTCTTGCTAACTCTTGTCTCGAATATTTCACTGTCAAATTAAATGTATGCTTTTTCTTGACTCTAAGAGTTTGGGTGTGTGTTAAACTTATGACACCAGCATAATGCAACTATTTTCATTAAACATGGACTGCAGTTATTTCCAAATGTGAAAGAGGGAACATTTGATAAAAAACTGGGTAACCTTTGCAAACCTTATTTGTCACGCAAAATGCTTTGCATAGGTAGCAGGGTCTGTTTAGCAAATGTACTTGCTAATTGATGTCTGGTAATGTGAGATGCCACCGAGGTATTTTAGATCCTTACTAATATGTGCAGCACGCCATCAGGTGTGCTGGATAAGGACAGATCTGCAGATTACTCGGTAGGAGCTCACAGGCAACACAATATTCACCAGTTACATGTGACCAGATGGCCTATTTGAGACTCCACCAGTACCGCCGTATGCATGGAAACGTCAATACCCCAGTCCTCTTAAAAAGCAGAAGTGAGTAGTTTCGGGGAGACCGTGTGCAATCTGAACATGCGATCTCACCTAAGGGCTTTCTCGTCTCCCCGCAGCTGAGAAGAGACAAGCCAGTCTTTGTCTTTGTGGTGTTCGTTTCATGTTTTAAAGAACGTTTCCTTGGGCCCCAGGCCGTGACCATTAGCTGTACCTCCGGCTATTTGTTCTGTGAAAGAATGAGTTGTTGAGCGTTGCTGATGGGAAGCAGTTTGCAGAATGTTATTCACAAACTGTAAAACTGGGTCAGTCATTTAGTGCCAGCGATCTGCTCTCTCTGACCTCGGTCTTGGTTCATCGATTTACTCTCGTCGTTTTGTGATTCGCTACGAAAACTACGGACAACGTCGACCTCAACTTTTTTTGTGTTGAAGTGCTAAGACTGAATAAACCAACGGTGGTACATTAGGAAGATGGTCAGGAAGCAGGATTCCCCACCAAGCGAAAGAAAGTCGGACCAAATGTGGGTTGTGTCAGAGCCAGAGCTTTGTTAACCATGAAAGTGGTTTCCAGTGAAAATCAGTTTTCCAAGTACGATTTAAGAAAATCTGCAGGCTCGTATCGACAGATACAACATGAAATCCAGCTTTTGACGTTTTTTTTTGACGTATGTTTAACCTTCTATAGTCCAGCAAATAAAAAGGCATTCAACATAAAAGACTCAACCTAGAAAGCTTCTACCAAATATGTCGGTATAATTATTAATAAAATATTGGTAAGCATGAATGGGGCGTCATGGGGCTGGGGATTATTAGGATGATTCAGTGGGACCCGGAGTGACCAGGGCCTTAGAAAAAAATTAGATTTGTCTGAATTGGGGGGCAAATACGGTATGTTTCCATGGGGTCTAAAATCTCTAGAAGGGTTGGGTTCGTAGGGTTGCATTTAAACACGAAGTCACTGTGTTTTTCGGCGTCTTTAATGCGAGAGCAAACATTCCTTTCCTGCAATGACTTGCATTAGAGCGAATTACCGAAACATAGCTGGAACGCAACAGGCTTCGGGAGGGTTTCCCCTGGGTATTCTGCTTTCCTCTCGCAATACAAAAAAGATGCAATTGTTTATTGGCGTCTGTAAATTGTCCATTGTGCGTCTGTGCCCTAGGACATTCTGCAGAGCCACGCACCGCGCTGCATTTCGCGTTGAAAATGAGTTACATTTCTGAATTTAGCCTGGCTGTGAAATCCACCGCAGAGAATGACGTGAGTCTCGCGGCCAGACTTGTAATGTCGCTTTGAAGTGCGTGACACTACGCTTCTCTCTTTTCGGCAGATGTGACCATACGATACAAGAAAATGAAATTATCAGATCGAAATCACGTTTTGCAGAGACGTAAAATATAGTTTTATGCAAGATCTTTCACCTTCAACATTTTGATGTAATATTTTTAAAATGTTTACAATAATGAAACACTGCATGATGTCATATTTTCAGTTAAAAATTATGCTAAAAGTGGCAGGCCTACTGTTAATTAACGAAAGGAAGAGTAACTAAACATGCATTATTGTATGACAAAGACGGCGTCATGGTATCGTTCTTGAGAATATTGTAAGGAATTCACATTTGTGAAGGTATCATTTCCATGTAAATCAAGAAGTTATTTCGCTCTGGGATGCAGAGATCCCTAAATTACTGCGTATTCTGCCGAACGAAGCAGGGCCAACCCTATAAAGCCTCCCAGCCAATGGGATCGGGGCCCTGGGTGATTGACAGCTCCGCCGCAGACGTCAGCGGATCGCAACTGTGTTTCGAGTTAGAAGCTATCGCGCACCGGCGATTTTGACATTTGAACGCTGCATCCCACTTATAGCTATATACAGCATACTTACTGTTGTGTTTTAATAGGTTAATTCTGTAGTCTTTCAGCAGTTTTTTTGGGGGGGAAGTAATTTTTTTCTAATTTTGATTTTAAATATCTAAAGTTAAACTTGCAGGAGGGGTTGCCAAGGACCACGAAGGTTGGCAAGGGAGTTCCGACTAAATCCCCCGGAGGCAGGTGAGGAATACTTATTATCCATCTTAACGTTTAAATAGGACGCGTAGGTATTATAATGTTTATGAAACAACGCTTGTCATTATTAAAACTTGGTTAAAAGTGTCCCCGAAAGACCATGGTATTCAAATCAACAACCGGTAGATTGCGTTGCTTTACATATTAATATTTATGCCATGTATTATTTGATGGAATGTACAGAGTATCTTAGCCAATATGGGTTATACTCTAACAATAATACTTTAATGGTAATTATTCTTTTCAAACCATTATTTATCTATATAATTACTTGCTTAAATAGGTGAAAAATATTTATAAGGGGAATCACTTCACGAAGCTGTGAACATTTTTTCCCTAAGTTTCTGTATGACTGAATCAGATAAGAATTTCTTAATTTAACGTGTGAATATATATTTTTTGAAATCTAAATGTATGGGACGAAGGGTTCTCGTTTCCAAGAATAATTATTCATTATAATTGTAATTTATCCACCACAAGGTTGGTGTATTATCTTTGACTTAAATGCAGTGTAGACCCAATTACTCTGTCAAGAGCTGGTTAGAATAATATGTGCTACTTTGGAAGATTTTTTTATATGAATATATCTAGACAAATAAGCAGTCCTGGGGAAATGAATGCTTATTAAAAGCATGGGAAATGTTTGTCACACATGAGTAATTTACAAAAAGCAAGTGTAAGCATATAACGCACTGAGAGAGGCGTGAATACTTAGTTAAAACTTTACACGGTGCATCTTACACATGAAATCTGCTTTCCTCCCCCCACACCATCTACCCTGTAGGTACTAGCCAATAATGAGCTCATGAGTACGTACACGCCAAATGTGTTAACCAATCAGAATCACCCATGAAGTCATTAACAAGCAATTAGAGAATCAATCCATCAGTCAGAATCCACTGCAAGGTCCCTGAAACATAGTTTGAGGCTAAATTTAGGAGAGGCACCTGTCCCATTGGGGGAGTGTTTCTGGTGTCCAGTCATACATTCAGACATTATTCTTCACGTTCTCATTTAGTTGAGGAGGCATTATGATTTATTTACGTTGACCTCTGTCCTTCTACTCTGAGGTCGTGGACTATCAGTTCAGAGGTCTGAGGTTTCGTAAAAGTTGCATTTCTGTTCTGGTCTCTTTCCTTAATATTTATTGACTTGTTTGATGACACCCAGAGGTTAATTGTACAGGAGGACAGTGCAGTCGATGGAAAAAGCTGGGGGTTAAGGGCCTTTTAGAAGAACCCTCAGACATCTGACTGTTCTGCTGTAGCCAGGGGCAAACCAGCAACCATCCAATCGTGGGCACAGAGGCGTATCCCACTGAGTCACACACTGGCCCATATAATTAGTCATTTGCCTACAGATCAGGGGTGGCTTTCCGGAAAGCAATCGATCTGTAAGTAAAGTACGAATGAGGTCTACGTGCGTTTCCCGAAAACCTTCAGTATTCCAGAAATAACGAACAAACCTGAGAGAATATGAGGGAAGCACAGACTGTCGATAACGGGAACGTCGATCCCGCGTGTTTCTGTAAGGAAATACAAGATTGTCGCGCCAGACATAGGCAAATGTAAAAAAAATATAAACTAATTAGAAGATCAATAAAACACACACTAAAGCCACTATAAGTAAGAATGAAATTAATCAGCCTATTTGCTGCAGATATACAAATGGGCTCATGTTGGTTTCTTGTATAAAATAAAGCGCAATGCCGAGCGGCGGTTGAAAAAGGAAGTAGCACTTCTCGAAAGAAGCCGCAAAACAACTTATTGAGGGGGTGGTCAGTAATATATTTCCATTAAATAATTACTGCAGTGTTGTGCAGCAAACTACACACAAGAGCAGCAGAGCAACATTCAGGGGGACATCTTAAAGTATCTATAAAGTATCTATCTATCTATCTTAGAGCTCCAAGGACTTGTGTGGACACCACAGACACTTCTTCCACATGACCGAAGCACGCTCGTGTTCTTTGGTGTGTGGTGTTATACCGCTCCTAGGCCACGGTTTGGGGATTCAGCACTGGAGTCAGCAGGTATTCACTAAGAGGATGACTGGTGCCTCCCAATAACCAGCCACTAGTAAATGCACCATCCTTTGCCATCTGACACCAAGGCTGGACTAGATGTAAGCATCATGTGTACTCCCAGACGACTTTGGGACAATGTCTGCAAAATGTCCTGGATGGCTGCATATCCCCTGGACATTTAGGCCTAGTGCCAAGAACCTTGTTTGACATATGCAGGTGGGGTTCACGTATGCATGTGTCATGCAAGGCACCCCCTCCTGCTGGCCACTATATGTTATCGTGTGCATGGTGCAACAGAAATGCGACCAATGCATGCACAGATTCAGGACGCTGCTGCCTTGCTGAGGCCATGTGCATCTGTAGGTCTGCAGCAATCCACCAGTGGCATTGAAGCAGAGAGCCGTCAAAAGGGCAAAATTCCGTTGTGTTCCTCTTTTCAATTTATTCTGCACCAATTTAAGGAGGCTCGTTATTTCATCACAGGCCAGCCCGTATTTCTCTATGAATTGTTCATGACTTAGATGGTCGAATGCGTTCACAGGCACCCGCAAAACAACACTTAGACAAGCAGCTTGGCTTCCGGGACGGCTCAAACGTTGTCTTCACTTGACTTGTACAATTCCCTGCCATTGCTGGTCGCGAGGGGTGATTCACCTTCCCAATTCAAAAGATTTGACTGAACACATAGCAATTTTGATGGGTTATCTCATCATGTAGCTTACCAGAGTTGTTGAGAATTTAAGACTTGTGCCGCATTCCATTCATCATTTGGATTTTTAATTGACTTGGCCACATCCTGTACGCCGTTGAACTGGAATGACAGTAAAAAGAATTTAATTCAAAGCAATTTAATGAAATCATACAACACAGGAATGTCATTTAATCTAGTGAAACATAAATAATTGCATAAAGATTTACTTTCAGGATAGTATGTATTGACCGTACATATGTACTAGTGACTTGCCTTTATATTTGCATGACTATACTATAAAAATCGTGCAGTTGTTTCAGTTCTAACAATACGCATTTGGTTTATGTCGGACCTGGAAGTCCTTTTCCATGTGCGCATATTTCTTGTTTTTACGTATCTGTCTGCGTTACCATTTGTGAGGAGTCTGCAGTAGCTTTCCTTGCTAATGTCGGGGGATTGTCACATGGTCAGGGCTCTGATAGGGTTACCTGTATGACTCTATGAAGTGCTATGGTACACAAAATGTTACATTATTTATTCTGTAGGCAACACTTCAAATGTGGCATTTTGAATAACAATGTCATGCGCAGACAGGCAGGTGCTGGAACAGGGGGGCAGCTGCCCTAAATGAATTCCTTCGGAAGCCCACCCTTCAGGCTACAGACCTACAATGCTGCTCATCTCGTGATCCAAGAACAACTTTCCAAAAAGCCACCCCAGACCAAGATTTTGTTTCAACCATCCGGTACTGTTATCGGTAGCTACTTTTTGAAGAAAAAAATCTAATTAACAACATAATTAACATTGCTTTACTCCATCACTATTATTATTCAACAAATTTGCATTATTATTTCACAAATGTACATAAAATGTGAAATGCGAAATAAAAGTTCACAAAAATACCGCAATGTTTTAAACAAATACACGTTTTCTGATAATTGAAATGTAAAATAAACATAGTAACTGATTTTAATGCAAAGCCTTTAATGCCTTTACACGCTTTTGGCCGCGAGCACGGTCCGCACTGATTCTAGTGAAGCGCTACCTCACTCGGGCTCCTTTAACTTTCTCCGCCATCGTCATTATTACGGCTCGCAGATCTGCCGTCCCTGCCCGATCCGCGTGCGCATGCGCATGTTTTACGCTACAGTAGATCTGGGGTGCGTTTCCCAAAAGCTTCATTAGCAACTTACATAGTTGAATTCATTCATTTGCATTAGCTACTATGCTTTTGGGAAACGCACCCCTGTAAAGCAATGAGATCTCTGCCGTATCTGTGAATGCAGAAACTTTAAAGGCAATACCGTCGACACAGTAAGTTGACAAATACTCCCCTCTAATTGGAGTTACAATATTGCTAAAATTATTTTAATAAAATAAAAACAAACACACTCGTTTTTGTTAGTTTTAATTCTTTGTAACGACTTCTCGGTCCACTTTGGTCCTGTTATTAGTACCGGGTTTCGGTACCCATCACTAGCTCCGACCCACTCGTTATTTTCTGTCTTTCTTTATTTGAACTTTTGTCTGCTGTCCTGTCACAGAGACACAGAGATCAAAACAGATGACAAAAACACACGGACGGTCATCTTGGGACAACGTAATAATGCTGATGATACAATATTGCAATTATCTAATCAACCAATCACATGGCAGTTGCTTCAATGCTTTATGACCACCATGTACCCATCCTCTGATGGCTACTTCCAGCAGGATAATGCACCATGTCACAAAGCTCGAATCA
>JAODKM010000042.1:12687840-12698608 GCA_026780845.1 Petrocephalus sullivani
CTTACACCGTATACTTACACCTTATACTTACGCCTTATACCTTATACTTACACCTTACACCGTATACTTACACCTTACACCGTATACTTACACCTTATCCTTATTTTTATTAATGCATCCCTTGTTTAAGATTCATTTACAAAACAGAGAGGCGTTTTCAGAGATTTCTGAAAAATAGATGTATGAAGTCATTCCTCAACAGAAAGTTTTAAAAATAGTTGCTCTTCATCTGTGAGTTTGTGCAGTAAATAGTATTTTGATTCATGTTTCTCTTACACTGTCTCTCTGAATGAACTGGCTTCCCAGGCTTCCCCCATAGCAACTGGAGCCAATCCCAGGAGATGAAGCCCCCTGTCCCTCTCAACCTGGGTGACAGTAGGAGAAGTCAGGCCTTCCAGCTCGAGGGGCACCCCAGCCATAGCAGTAGGGTGAGGGAGGATCCCTGCCCAGAACTGGTCCAATGAGAGTTAAAAACCTCAGTGATGTAAAAGTTCTAGAAAGACCAAGTCAAGTCAGAGTTCTTTATTATCTATGCACATCCACAGTCACCAGTTAGGAGGTACAGGGCCCAAGGCTTTGAAGATGTTTGTCTGTGCAAAAATAAAGCTGTCTGCTTTTGGGCCAGATAATGGCATATTCATTACTGGTGGACACAGTACGCTGGATGCTGACAACTGGTCCCTCTTTCCAGCAGATGGCGCCACCCCCACGAAAACTGGCTCCAGGGAAGGGAGGGCTGGTGGGACACAGCCTGGGTGAATGTAGGTTCCTGTTTTATTTTACCTGGTTCTCACACCTGGTCCTAATGGACCCCTGAGTACGCAAGTCTTATGTGTGTCTGAGTTTTTTTTTAAAGCTAATCAGAGGGCAGTCTAAGAACTGGAGAAGTAGCGATAATTATGCGAGTCTCAGTCCAACCACCTTCTCAACTATCTCGTCCTACATTTCCACCTTTAATTAACTAATTGTCAGGTAGATAATAGGTTTTTCAAATTCTAATTTTCAAAATAATTAAATATGATACAAAAGAAAGTAAAATGTTTATCACATCCTAGTCCCATAAAACATGCCGGACATTATTTTAAATGACAGATTTTTGACACTTGTGAGGCTTGGCAGTTTTCACTTGCTCAGACACTTGCTTCTCGCATCTCCCTAGACAACCTCTGCCTGAGCTCTATGAATCCACGGCACAACATGTTCGGGCCCTTGCGAGAATCACATGATCAGGAAGTGCTCATGTCTTCCAGCGGCCGGGGGTGAGCACAATTTCGCATGACTGGTCTCTGCTGAAACATGGGCTATATTTTTAGAAGAATGTATACACACAGAGCAAAAAGGTTGTATCTCCAGTTGGTGAGTTGGGTATTTCAGTAAATTGCATCATACAACAAAAGCAACAGCAGTAAATTACAAAAATCACATTGCAGAGTAAAAATAGCTTTGGTATTGTTCTATTTCCAGAATTCCAGATTCTGCCTGCTTTAAAAACCATCCAAGTGTGTCACTGACTTTGACATGAAATTCCTGTTGATTATACATCATATACAGATTATACAGCAGATACAGATTATGTACAGATTATGTACAGAATATATAACAGATACAAATTATATACATATTATATACAGATTATGCAGCAGATACAGATTATATACAGATTATACAGCTGTGCATTTTACTAACAGCTTCTTCACATGTATATTTTTCCTGGTTTGGAAGTGAAAATTCTTAAAACCTGTTTTGATACCTATCTGTCAATAATGTTTTTAATTCTTATCACACAGTAGTGAAAACTGGTAGGTCTTCGAACCGTCTCCATGCATGTCTATGGGATGTTGTTTTGCAGGATGTCCACAGGAGGGCGCCATTTCCCCGCTATGAGCTCCACAGAGTCGGCGCTCCACCCCCACTTCAACCTCAGCATCAAATCGGAGCGGGTCTCACCTGAGCTCAGCTTCTCTCCGCACGCGCACCACACTCGCTACCCCGACTCGGTGGCTGGGGGGGTCGCCCCCAAAGCGGTGGCCCCGTCAAGCTCTCACATGCGAGAGAAGCCTGGATTCCACGAGCAGCAGCTAGAGGCCATGGTATCTTGTTCTGCACACAAGGACTTTCCAAGCCCAGCCTGTCTGAAATAACCTCTCTACTGCCAGCCATTCTGATCGAGGCTGCACTGATATTATTGTTCTCTGGTTAAAGGAACTTTTATATACACTTTTGCTTTTAACGTGCTTTTAAAGTGTTCTGTGCTGTACTTGCTGAATGATATTGTATCTATCCACCCATCCATGTTCTGCTACTCCTTGTCCTATTCGGAGTCGTGGATGATACTGTATAAAAATTTATAATATATCATTTTATCAAGTGCAACTGAACAATTTTCATAATGGATTTTGGAGACTGGCCTGTTGTTTTTACTTGACTTATTAAAAATAATGTTCGCTATTATGCATATTGTTTTTTTTTTCATATTTTTTTTGTAGAAGTTTGCCTTCTGTAGTCAGACATCTGCATAAAAGCTCACATGAAGGCCACCTTGGCCCCATTTTATGGTCCCAACGCCTATGCTAATGGGTATGCTAATTCTGCGCAGATCAAAAGTTTGCCTTTCATTAATGATTCCTTTATTCTTGCTGACAAAAGAGACATCTAAGGGAACAGCCTGGGAAAGTTTACCAGCTCCGTGTGGCGGTATGGCGGTGTCTTATCAGCCATAAGCACAGAGCAGGCCTGCACCCAGCTCCAGTACCTTCTCCCCATTACGCCAATGATTGTTGGTTTTGTGCTTAGATGAAATTCGCTTTGGTTCTGCGCGCGTCATTTTTAAACATGAGCACATTAAACATTTAATTACATAAATCCAGTAACACCGCACTAGATTTCAATAAAGTATACATTTATTAATTATAATATTGTGACGTGTTCTTCACACACGCGGTCACATTCATCTTCCTAACGTGTCCTGTAAATTATTCTCTTCACACATGGGTGAACATCGTTTTCTCTCCCCAAATAGAAAGGGACCGGGGGGGCCCCCGCTAGCCGGGCCCCTCCCCTGAGAGCCGGGGCCGGTCTGCGGAGCTTCCCGGTCCCTATAGCAACAGACTGGGCCTCCGAGCAGACGCACTTAATTATTGTAATTATATAGATATGTCAGTCCTGTCACCTTCAAGTTCACGAAGCCAGACGCCGCTCTCAGACATTGTCGGGAGCCTCTGGATATTGTCTGCCCGAGGGGGACGCTCCGGCCTGCGGACACAATGCGCAGGGAGCGCCCCGAACACACGCTACTTAGAAACAGCTGGTTCGCCCCCTTTGTTAGCGGCCCGAGCCCCTCAATACCTCGCATGGAAATTTCTTCAGTTCCCACGATTAAAAAAAAGGGGGACAACCCTGGAATTATAGTCTCGATTTATAAAGAGCGATTGTGTCTTATATTTATTGTTTGCCAGTATTATAACCTAAAACAAAAGCGACGGCACTTTGCATACCTCAGTGCGTGGTAATCCCGCCGCTTTTGCGCAAATGTATTTAGCGATTTATTTGGTAATTAGTATGCATTTTCTTAGGATCTTGCTGATAACGCATATAAGTCTTGGTAATTCGGATTTAATTTTTGTATTAAATAAAATGCGCCTCGGTTTGGCAGCCACGCATATTTTATTTTTTTAAGTGTAATATGGAGTGTTTCGCTAAATTATACAGGCTACCAAAATAGATGTGGAATACTCCATTCGAAAGTCAAGTTGTAATCAAATATATCAGAATGTATAACTTTCCTTAATTGTCAGGATGGCTGCTAGAATTTTAATAATTCAAAGATTTCTGGCCCAGTACTGGATATCCCAATGGGCTTATGTTCAAAAATAAAATTAATACATGAGAGTCTGAAATTGAGAGGCTCTCCAGATAATGGAAAATGATATTTGGATGTCACTGGAATGGTGCAGAGGTCACCATAACCCAGGCATTATGATGAAGGCTTTGCAGTCAGTAGTATTCAGTAACTTTTAAAGGTCACCAAATGCAGTGTTCCAGAGTTCATTAAGTAGCCACTCTCACTGACCTGCGTTCTGAGAGCCAAAGGTCAAAGTGTCACTGGACCACCTTGGCAGTGGTAGCGCTGCTTTCCTGTTGTGCTCCCCTTACGATCATGCTCTGTGTGTTTGGAGAAGAGCCAGCAACTAATTTCTGTTGTGTACTGCCAGTCAGTCCCGGGGAACACATCCTTACCCGAAAACGCAAAGGAACGGCTTCCGTGGTTTGGCGAAACCGCGAATGAATTCAACAACGGACACGAGGAAACGGCACTGACACATAGCAAACATTTACACACGTAGGAAAATTACTCGGCGCCCTTGCAGGGACTAGGAGTCCCTCCTAACAGGAAGAGGAGAGACCCATCACAGAAGCAATCCAAGGTTTACTAAGCTTTAGAGATCCTGTCATTCTCAGAAAAAGTATATTTCAGACGACACACCTTCACATGACTGCTTCTGTGGGTTTCAAGTATGCATGGGGATGGAACACCACTAAATAATGTCATATTCCAGACAGCCGCTTTGCTGGCCTGGGGCTAAAGGTGAAAGGAGCCATTTAAGTGCATGGCGTTATGGCAAAAGTGGACATAATTACTCCGGCTAAAAAAAAAAAAAAATCATCTGGGACATAAACCACATACCAACGGATTTGACTCCACAGACAGCAAGGAAACGGACCTGATACTACGCATTGAAAAGGAAACCATATAAAATTAAAATTACTAAAATAATACTTACATACCTTAAAAAGTATTGCTGATCCGTAATCATGCAAGCCAGTTTAGGGTTGTTTAACAGTGACAGATAGAATCACAAAGGTCACACACCCCAGATCCTATTGTGGGCGGGGGGGCAGCGACATACTCATCAAGGCTGTCCCAACCGTCTGTGGGCAAACCTCATCTTAAACATCCCAACCACAAGCAGCTCAAAATCACGTCACACAAGCGGTTACAAAATATGTAGCCAAAAAAATTAATGCCTGTCTCCAGAAATACGAACATAACTTTTATTTTTACCAACTAAAGCAAACACATAAGTTTGGTAGGGAAAACATTACATAGAAGCATGCTTTCTAAATATACATTTTCCCTACCAAGGTTGACTGGGGGGAAAAACATGTTGTTTTCAGCACATGGATATACAGCAATTCTAAACAAAAATTAAATCAGTTAATTGTCCCATTAGGGTATGTTTGACATACTAAACATTAATAAATTATGTTTTAATGCGGATTGTTTAAGTCATGGCAGACAAAGATTAAAAATCATTCAAAGTCTTCCGTGATTTTACTGTAATTTGGTGATTAAGTTTAATGATCTGTCAAATTGCATTAATACTTACCAAAGAACTGAAATGTCACCAGAAATTCATAATCCCTGAGTTCTTGGGTACCCTTTTCTCTCTCTCACGCACACACACACACACACACACACACACACACACACACACACACACACACACACACTTTTTAGAAAAGGGGGGGGGGGAAAAAAATCACACACATACACACTACATCCTTCATGAAACTTTTGAAATGTAGAATCGCTTCGGCCCTCAGAATAAACGAGCAGGACTGGTGCGGCGTCACATTGAATCAGGTCTTTTGATCTTCCAATTTAAAGACACAGAATTTGCCCCCCTTTAAACCGTGCTTAGAAACCACTGGAGACAGCTATCCTCATTCAGCCAGAATGCGCCATAGTGTTACGTCCCCCCGCCGGGACACATCCTGGGCATCTCTGAAACCCGCCGGCTGAAGATCCCCGTCGGGACAGGCCGCGCGGTTCCAGGTGACGGCCCACGCGGGGACGGCCGCGTCCTCTGTCATGGCGCGGAGGCCGCGCCGGGTGCCGCTCAGTTCTGCATGAGGTACTGGTGGAAGTAGATGCCAAAGAGGCTGCTGATGACCTGACAGGCCGCCACCCACCAGGTGAGGAACGCGAAGAGGCCGCGGTAGAAGACGGGCGTGAGGACGCCGCGCAGGGCGTTCAGCATCTCCGTCAGCCGCGCCACCGTAGCCTGGATGTCCTCCTCAACGTCCTCCACGTCATCATCCTCCCCCAGGCCTGGGGCTATGGAGGGAGCAGGGGTGGGAGGGGGCATCGCAGGCGTCACGCCCGGCTCTTCTGGGAACAGCCCCCACGAGAAATCACCTGAAAGAAGCAGCAGAGTGGGGCTCAGCATCACCCGGCCTGCCAACGTACTTAACAGACTGCACAACAAAAATCTGCTTTCACTGCTTCTTTGTCTGCCTGATGGCTGGACATTTTTTTCTAAATCTGTGACACCTTAGGCACCCCAGCAAGTGTGATGGCTACCAGGAGTACCCCATCCCATGTTTACAGCATGTGAATAGTCTTCACGAACTAAAATGATGTTATACATACACCACATGATGTTATACGTACACCACATGATGTTTTATGTACACCACATGATGTTTTATGTACACCACATGATGTTATACGTACACCACATGATGTTTTATGTACACCACATGATGTCACTGAATTCAGGTGTTTCATAAGGACCCATTGCCACAGGTATATAAAAATCAAGTACCTAACCATGCAGTCAGGTTTACAAACATTTGTGAAATTGGTCGTTCTGAAAAGCTCAGGGAATTCAACCGTGATACTGTCATAGGTTGCTGCCTTTGTAGTCGGTTTGTGAAATTTCTTCCCTGCTAAATACTCCACGGTCAGCTGTAGGTGGTATTATTGCAAAATAGAAGCGTTTAGGAAAAACAGAAAGTCAGCCACTAAGTGACAGACCAATGCAAAGTAACTGAGCGGGGTCGTGAATGCTGAGCCGCATAGTGCGTAAGCTGCCAACACTCTGTTGACTCAATTGCAGAGATCCAAACTTCCTCTGGCATGAATCTCAGCACAAAAACTGCATGCTGGAAGCTTCCATGGCCGTGCAGCTGCATGCAAGCCTCACATCACCAAGCGCAATGCTAAGTGTCGGATGGAGACGCCACCACTGGAGTCTGGAGCAGTGGAAACTGTGGAGTGACGAATCACGCTTCTCTGTCTGGCAGCCCGATAGACGAGTCTGGGTTTGGTGGTTACCAGCTGAGCGTTACCTGCCTGACTGCATTGTGCCAACTGTAAAGCTTGGTGGTTGTTTTTCAGGGGTTGGGCTAGGCCCCTTGGTTCCAGTGAAGGGAACCCTTAATGCTTCATCATTAAGCGATTTCGGGTGCACCGAATGAGGCTGAGACCTAGCAGCTGAAGGCTCCCCCTGGCAAGCTGCCTCTATGTTGTACTCTTGAACAAGACACTTAAACTGAATGGCTCAAATAAACCATCCAGTTTAATAATTAGTGAAACTTTAAGTTATGGTGGATAAAATGGAATTAAAAAAAGCAACTCAATGTCATGTAAAATGCAAGGTAGGGTGGGTTCTTACCCAGAGACTTCAGGGCTAGGGTGGAAAAAAGCACCAGGATGATAGGAGCCAGATACTGCAGGGTGACCACTGTCAGGTAGCAGAACACCCTGGTCACCTGCAAAGAGACCGAAGACATTCAGGCGACGAACCGAAAGATAACACATTTACATTTCTAGCATTTGGCAGACGGCCTCAGCCAGAGCCACTTACATAAGTGCTTAAAGACTCCATTAGTGAATACTTTCTGATACTGCTTCAATAAAACTCAGCCTAACATTGTAACACGTAACATTGGAGTGGTGTGGGAGGAAGGTTGAAGACGACTCGAGCAGCTGCATCCTGAATCAGCTGCAGTGATCTGTCAGGCAGATCACAGGGCAGCTCAGAAGCGAAGGACCCCACCTTCCTCTGGATGTCGATGGCGGCGATGCGGCCGGCCTCCTTCTTCATGCGGTCCACCCACTTCTGAGACAGGTTGAGGTAGGCCTGCAGGTGGTAGCGGGTTAGCGCCAGGCGCAGCACGCAGAGGCCTACCACCGTCCACAGGCGCACCGAGCTGAAGGTGGAACTGGAGATCCTGAGCAGCACAGAAACCGCAAGGATGAATATAATAATGATAATCGCTATTCATCATTATTTTTCATACATGAAACGCAGCTCAAAGTGTTTCACATACAAGATTAAAATAAGAATCAAAAGAAATAGAAGCCCGACGAAGACCAGGGGGCTGTTCCACAAGGCAAGGTCTTCATTTAAGATAAAAGTCATGACCATCCAGTAAGAGTTTCGGTAAAGAGCATTCCTATTGTACAATCATGACTTCTAGCTTAAGGTAACCCCACTAAATGAGAGACCTTGCCTGGTGGAACAGCCCTGCCTGGTCAAAGGAAGGTTAATATGCTCAGGTACATTCAAAACAGCAGGAACTTTGAGGGAGCAGAGCCGGTGCTGAAGGCCATCACTGTATGTTCAGACATCTGGCTGCATTATGCCGTGTTGAAAGTAGGCAGGGGGGCTCACAGGGTGACGGTGGTCTTCCCCATCGGCGCGTTCGCCAGGAAGTCCCGCGCGATGGGCTTCACCCACAGCAGCAGCACAATCACTGGGGATAAGAAACCGGCGTGTAGCAGGACCCTGGCAGAAGAGAGAAACCCAATCAGCACCAGGGACAGCAAATTCCAAATTCATCCATCCATCCTTTTTATGAAACCACTTATCCTTCCGGGTTGCGGGGGGGCCCCGGAGCCTATCCCGGAAGCTACAGGCACAGAATGAGGAGCTGGAGACCTGAACCCTGGTCCCAGAGGTGTGAGGCAACAGTGCCAACCACTGCACCACTATGCCCCCCCCCCTTTACTGAATCCTCCAGGTCAAACCATAGCTGGGATTGCGAGCCTCAAATGCATTTCTGGAATCACAGCCAAAAGCATCTCAGCTTCTCATGGGCAAACGTATCGACTTACTGTAGGAGGGGCCGGTCAGTGTTCATCTGAACCGCATCTAGGTGAGTCTGAGCCAATCGGAGACCGGGAAACGCCAGCAAGGCACCGATAAAAGCGCAGAGCGCTGCCAGACCAAGCTTGACGGTGAGCTTAGTCACAGGAACCCTACGGAAGGGGACTGTTAATATTCCCACAAAACACTGCCGCCATCTTTAGGACATTTGCGGCAGGAGCTGCAGGAATCAGAATCAGAGATACACGAATGACACATCTTTCTGATGCACAGCGGATGTGCTGGGCAGGAAATACTCACGACCACTCGTAGCCTTGCTGCTTGGCGAAAACCTCGAAGTTCTCAAAGAGATTTGCAAAGCCTGTCGGTGGAGAGCGGAGAGGAAAAGCGGGGGATTAGGAAGCTAATGCCCCCTTCCCCGGGCATCAGTTAGAGATGCCAGTCAGGGATACAGACACGGCGGGTCTGGGACTGCATCCCGGATTGGGAATCCAAGGGACAGCAGAGGGCAGAGGCACTGGGAGACATACCAGCCTCCAGTCCGAATTCCAGGTAGTCCTCCCGCACCACCAAGACCAGCATGGCCACCAGCAGGGACAGGAAGCCGAAGGCCAAGCACACCGAGCGCTCGCCCCCTTCCTCCGAACGGAAGTAATGGCTCATCAGTGTGTGCAGGGTCTTCCTGGGTCAAGGGTCAAGGGTCACAGCATGCAGGGCAAGCGACAGCATGAATCTAAACCCACCTCCCCCCCCATACCACCTCCCTAACCACACAACCCCAGGTGCCCACCAAATGGCACCTTTCATTTACTCACCTACAACTTCAGTGTCCCTAGATACAGGTAAAATTTACTACATGACAGCCATACCACAAACAAGGACAATGGATAAACCCATCCACCCACCTTCTGTAACCACTTGTCCTATTGAGGGTCGCGGGGGGTCTGAAGCCCATCCCGGTGGCAATAGGCACAAGGCAGGGAACAACCCAGGATGGGGCACCAGCCCATCATAGGGCACATGGTAGGGAACAACCCAGGATGGGGCACCAGCCCATCACAGGGCACACTCACACACCAGTCACTCCCACATGCACACCTAAGGGCAATTTGAACTCCATGCTTTTAGCCTGTGGGGGGGAAAGCAAGGTACCTGGAGGAAACCCCAGGTACCCCACACACACACACACACACACACACACACACTCAAACCCCAGTGACAGAGGTGGGAGGCAACAGTGCCAACCACTGCACATCAGTGCCACCCAGTGAATGAACCTTGATCCACGAAAGGTCTAGATGTATGTTTATTCTAAACAAACCACAGGGAAGCCGTTTGGGTTGAAGGATACAAGCAGAACAGTATGGTCAGTACACACCAAATGGCTCCAATGTTCACCTCCTTACTGGCATCAGCAACACAGTAGTAAGCCTCAGTGAAGAGATACACGCCCAGGGCATAGACCGCAAAGTCGACCAGCCACTGATACTCCAAGAAAAAACGCAGAACTAGAGATGGAAAGAGACAACGGGGAAAATTTTAGATAACCTGGAATGTCTATTACATATACATTTGAATTATTTAGGAGACGCTTTTATTCAACGCGACTCGTTTTTGGGAAAGTAGGGTCAGACAATCCCTGGAGCAATTGTAGGTTAAGGGCCTTGTTCAAAGTCCCAGTGGTGAAATCACTCCAGCTGACCGTAGAATCTGAACCAGCGAACTTCTGAACAGGCACAGTGCCTCAAGCCACTGAGCCACACATGCGCCCCCCCCTCCCCCGCTCCCCCCGCCCCCCCCCCCACCACCCCCCACCCCACCGCCCCCGCCGACCGACCGCCCCCGTCCCCCCGCCCGCAAAAGCAATAACC
>JAODKM010000042.1:12706774-12729971 GCA_026780845.1 Petrocephalus sullivani
CCGGGGCCAAAGTACCTGCTCCGGGAGAGGAAGACAGAGGTCTTTTGGTTTCCGATCCCAGCATTTTTGGGAGTTCCACTGTGGTTTAATTCCCCAATTCCCCCCCTAGCCCCCCCCCCCCCCCCAGAGCCTCAGTAGCTGCCTGACCTCCACAGGAAGTTATACTATATGCATGGACATCCATTCCAGCCACACGAACTCCAAAGATAACTGTGGTCCCCTCCTCCATGACGAGTGCCCCAAGGTCCCATGGATGTGACGGAGCCCGCCACCCATTCTCCCCTGTCCCTCAGCCCATAATGTAAGCGTCTTATTGTGTCCCCTGTACAGCCCACACGCCCTTGCCTGAATGTGTGGGTCACCTGCTGTCACATACCACAAATACCTCAGGAAGTGACACTCGTCAGAAACATCCTCATATCTGTATATAACAAATGTAACCGGAAACCAACATTAATGCCAAATTTGCTGGGTTTTTTTTACTTATTATTGTCATTATTCATCATTCTTTCATATAACAATACACATCTTTCTAGTTCTTTTTCATTATTTTTAAAACGTGCGCATAAATTCATTTTTAAATAACATTTGAATCACCATTTTGTGTTTATGTTTGATTCATATACGTATTCAGCATTTGCTCAGCTCCGCTTAATTCTCATATAACGTCGTTTTAAAGTAAGTATCAGGAAAGGTTATAATAAACAGGCATTTACCCCCCAGATATGTTCAATATTTTGCCCCAGCTGAATCCAAAATGGCAAGAAACTTACTAAGACTACATTTTAAATTCCAGAGCACCACTTCCAACTGAATTTAACTGAGAAACGTCGCCTGATCTTCATCTACCATGTAAAAGTCTTATTGTTGTTCTTTTTCTTAATGCTCTCTTTATTCATTTTATGTAATTGATTCTTATCGTCACTGACAGAGGATCTAGTCTTTAAACAAACCGTTTAGGTGAGCAGTAAGACCAGGAACAGCTGCACACTCGTTCCTCTTGATCTTCTTGGAGAAACGTCTTCGCTGTAACCATGACGCTGTTATTTACAACGAATGGAACGCAACCATTATAGTCGGCTAATGGGAAATAACTAAGGGTATTTCAAAAGTGTTAGTTAATTGTCCACAACATTTTAGATGATATTTCTATGTTTAACTTGCACGTCTAGCCGCTAGAAATGAATATAAATTATAGGAGTGATAATTACTCAGGATTAAAAGACTTAACACGTACCTTTGTCTTTATATTACGACTACGATTACAGTTCGAGGTTTTATTAACCCAGTGTGTTTTCTAATACGATTCACGAAAACGATTTCTTGAAATTTTACCTTTCCCCCATTCAGTGCAAAAAAGTACTGTGGTAGATCTTTACATTAAATCTGCCAGATCTCTTAAATTGTAACCATTACTTTGGATGGTAAAAACATGCGTACTTAACCTATTCTTATTCTGGTGGATTTTAAGTTTAAATCGGCCTATATTAAAACATAAACAAGAAAATGCTCAATTTGTAATTACAATCTTACTCACAGAACTCAAAGTAGGCCTATGTAATGATGAAGTAAATTAAATAAGTCATTTATTTAAAATGATTTAAAAAAGACACGTTGCCTTCGTGTATTAAATTATATATCCCTTTTGCCTTGAAAAACGTGTTAATTTTCTTTTACGACTAACACGAAAGGGTCGGAATTCCGTTAGCCTGGACACGACGTACCGCTCCTTCGGGTACCGTATCTGCTGCATATATAAAATCGAATGAGTTGCGTCTGGTCCGCGGAATGTCCGTATATCGTGAAACTGCTCTGCACCCGTGAAACTCTCGCTTCACGAATGAAGTAACTTAGCGAAATTTTACTGAATTGAATTTATTTATGTTCTGAACTAAATCTATCATTTTATTCTCTGCATAAACAGTAGCAAAATATTAAATAACATGTACACGTACAATTTATACGTATATTGCAATTTGTAGGCTATAAGTAATTCGGGGTATGATTTATAAAGAAACGCTTTTTGATTTTAGATAGGATATGCTTTTCTGTTACTGTTTGGCTGTTTGTTAATCAGCTTACACATTAATCAAAATATCGACAATTCCACTATGTAGAGAATGCGGTCGCTACTGATTATTTCGAATAGTTATTATATTTATTGTCATTCAAACTTTTAGTGGCTTACGGTATAGACGTGTGGACGTATTAAGCTGATTGCCATTAATAGGCAGTACCGCGGGGAAGTCCGGAGGTATGAAAAACACTGAATGTCTCTTCCAGGTGTGCAACAGAATGAGGGGAATATCTTAGCTTAAGGGAGACTTTCTGCCTATGAGTGTCGCTGTTACCGCGCAATGCTGTAACCTTTCGCTGCATAAGAACGTGGTCGTTAGCATGGCGCCCCTTCCTCCCCAAAGTAACCCACTGCTGTCTCCTGACTTATTCAACAAATAAACACTGTAAATATCGCAGTTTCGCGTGATGAGGAAAACATTCCCTTGTCGTCATCGTCTTGCTTTCTCCGCTCTTTTGATCCATAACAAGACGCCAAAACGCCAAAAAGCTAGATATGCATTACTTTTGGTGAAGAACTAGTTTGCAATCACCAGAATAACATATAGTTTAGAACCAAAATATTAAATAATTACTGGATTACTATGCGCTATCAACTGTGCGTCATAATAACAAAATCCCCTTATATAAACGGCCAGCGTAGATATGTTCTTCAGCTATAACATTATAAGTGTGAAATATAATGAATTATACAGCGGAGCTATACTATGCTATGGAAACGACCCCAGCATTTGAAACATGGTTTTAAATCAGCATCTAAGTAATAAAATGTATCTTGCTGTATTAGTGACACTGCACTGTGGTAACCACCCCATACATGGTACACAGTTACTTTGTGATCAGTTGTGTGTATTTTTACTTTCTCCAAGCCGTTTTGGGAAAATTTTGGAATATGTGTCGATAAATCGGTGTTTTTCTTTAATTTGTTATTTTTGGCGGTTGCAGGTAACTGAAAGGAAATTTAATCAAATGAAACTGCAGTGTGTGTACCGATGTATATTATAATTCTTATTAATTGTACAAATAATATGCAGTTTTTAAAAATTATATTTTTAATTGTGAGCACAGAGATGATTACCAATATTTCCCAGTTCATAAACGTTTCGGGTCCTTCTCACATTGTATTTTCGATATTACATAATCATGTTTAAGATAGCTGAAGAATCCTTCAGTGCTCAGGAAGTTGGTGTTTTGTATTTTTAAACGTTTCAAATATTAGAATATATACGGCCATTGTCAAATGTACATTAATACTTTGTTACATTCATGTTAATGTCTTTGCTGCAGTGACATCAACGCTAAAAGATTATTGCGCGCGCACCTCAACGGCAGCTCACTTTCTTGTTTAGATGTATTATATTCATACTCAGTATTAATTATGCTTCAAGTTTGAATGACTAAAACAAATGGACAGCAGACCGTTTTCATTTGATAATTGGCTGAGGTCTTGGAACCTTCAGAGACATAGCATATGCGGCTTTATACACACACAAAGAAGTATGTACTTTTAATGTTCCAAGTACTGTTCACATGCACCGAGAATAGTTTCATCATACACTACAAAATGTATCTTATCCCATGCCCCAGGTCTACTATTTTAAAATATGTCTAACAGCATGTAATATTTAGGAAATTAAAAATTCCAAAAATAAACTGTAACAATCTCAAATCTGTTTCGGAAGAAGAAAAGTGTATTTATGAATTGTATTGAAAGGACAATGGCTTAATTTGTAACAGATATAAAATCTTAAGAATTGCAAAATACCGAAAATATGCATTGAAATGAAGTTCTTAATTTAAGTAAAACCCTTCCCAATAAAGTGAAGGTTGGTACATTTTAACAAATCTGGATAATAACTGCCACGACACTTGCTGGCGAAATCGTGCTTTATGCAACGCTTTTGTTAAACATACAAGTAGACCGTAATCTCGAATGTGGGGCTTTCGGGGTGGTGCTGAAAGATGAATCAGGTTGACCTATCCCGTTCCGTGACGTCATGACGCACTCACTCACGCAGTAAAATTCGGAAAGCTCGGCTGCCTGCTACTCTTTACGTCAGTAAATAAAGGCTCATTTTAAATGCGGCGACATCTTTCAGTATCCCGATGGAGACTTGTGCAGGATTTGACAGCACACGGCCCCGGTGTGTATTCCATACCGTGCTATAAATATCGTAACTGAGCCGAGGGGGTTTAATCCCACGGAAAGCGACGTGACCCACAACCTAGTTTCGGCACCAGTTCTGCGTTTGCACTGGAGAGCACGAGCGTCACGGTCGTGTTCATGCACAGTGTGTTCGCCCTCGGACTCTCCTTTATTTTTCAAGTGGGGCGCAGAGGGGGTGGACAACAATTCAACCCTCCATCTCTGGCTTTCCGTCACTCCCGTCTTGCCGTTTTTCTCCCTGCAGTGTGTCTGGGATTTGCAATAGTCGGATACGGTTTGTAGCATTTTGGGCTTCTGCTGAGGTTCCACAGAGAAAACAAGTGACCTATATGTTACTCCAGGCTGCGAGAATGCTTACTCTGGGTAGCTTATAATTGCGCTTTTAAAATATATATGACACTGTATGTTATATACTGGGCTCGGATATTTCCAGGACAAGCGTCTGTGGAGAGCCTTTCGTAGCTGGCTGCAGTGCCAGGAGGAAAGTTAACACTTGGGTATATTAAATGTTTCGTGGTATTTTAAGGGCACTTTTCTTTCGAAAAGAAGAATTTATAAATGCAAAACAAAAACGAAGCCTGGATCTCCTACTGCGCATTGTGTATAACGCGAAACTGGGAGCAGGAACGCCGTGTCGCCATGTATCGAGCCTTCTACTGCGCTTAGCTGATGAATGCCTCGTATTTCCCCTCTGCACACGTTTTTCGTCTTTGTAGAATTTAATAGGTCTCTTGCTCTCTGTCGCCCCCACACACGAAGCCCCCCCCCCTCTCTCTCTCTCCCTCCCTCTCTCCTCCCTTTCTCTCGGCATCCACCGTGCTTGCACCTCGTCTGCTAAAAAAGATTCAAGACAACAAAAAAAAAGATACAAGACGGAACTTTTAAGAAAGGAAAACGTCCACGCGGAGGTGGAACAATAGACATCAATTCGCAATGGAAAGCGAATCAGGGATGTGGCACTGTTTGGGTTTCATTGCACGTCTCGCGGCCGCCGCGCGAGCGGAGCGGACGGAAAGCGGACTTCAAGGGACTCGGAGACTGTGCGGATCTTTAGCGCTAAGACTGGATGCTCGCGGAATTTGGAGAAGCACCATGTCTCCGAACTTTATCTGTCAAACACACTGAACAGAGAAAACTTACGTTTTAATGAAAGGGATTGTGATGGGGGGCCGGGGGGGGTAAAGGCAGATCACGAAAAGCCGATGCGATTTTGTTTTGTATTTGCCTTCAACTCCAGGATTTACTCAAATTTCAGATTCAATCAGATATATCACACGCAGTCGTGTCGTTTGGAATGTTTGCAAAGAGCTCGGAATGTAAGTACTCAAGCGTAATGGTCATTATTAGGGGGATTGCTGAGTTTAATAAGACAATCGTCTAATTAAGATACATTTAGCTGACTTATCCCGTGACGTTTAGTGTTTTGAAGCAGTTGTGTAATTTTCCTAAATATAACGCAAAAAATCCTCAGATTTCTTTTTTATTTAAAGATGCATAATCCTATACTAATTGTATTGTTTTCAGATAAATGGGAAATTGTTTTGTACATTTTTATATTCTTAATCATAATCGCGTCGACCCATCCGCAATATATATATATATATATATATATATTCGCGTTAGCCAGACTAAACATACAAGCGTAATCTGCCTTTATGCATTCTGCTAAGTCGTGAGGCGAGTTTAGCGGCCCGGGCGCTCGCGTCTAAAGCAAACAGTTGCGCGATTGTTACGCGAGCCTGGGAAAATGCAGCGGGGCCTGGGAGCTGCTGTCCTGACGCCAGACCCTCTTGTTAGGAGGACTCCTGTGTCCCCAGACGTCATTGTCATGCTAATGAGCACCAGCGCGTTGTTGAACTTGATGTTGACTTTTTTCTTTGGAGCTAAATTTTTCTCGGTCACTTATTTGTGGGAAAATCGTCTCAGCGGCCCACACTGTGAAATTAATTAATCAAGCCTCTTTTGGAGTGTGGGACAATAGGAACGGGACGATGCGGGCACAAAAGATTCAAAACTTCATTCGCTTTATTAAACTTTATTTTACCAAACAGGAAATAATGAGAGTGAGCATGTAACAAGTACATATATATTAGGTTACATTTTCACTAATAGACCATGGTGCGTAATATGACTTTTTGAAAAGTTGGTAAAAAAAAATATTTGGCTTTAAAATTTGTCTGTTAATTGGGTTTTTAATTGGCCAGCGTGATAGATTTATATGCTGCAGTCGGCTTGTTCTGCGGTTCGGATGTCTGGATGATTGCTTTGATTGGATTTGTTGTGTCTTAAAAACTCGGAGGAGACGGCGTGGGCTAGTTAGACCGAAAATGTGCGAGTTATTCCTCCTGATAAAGACGAAGTGCGGGTGTGTAGCGTGCGCGCGCGCGCGCGCGTGTGTGTGTGTGTGTATGTAGGCCTCTGTATATATGCGAGAACTTTCAGGAGATTCTTTCAAGATTTAATATTAATATTGTTTTTAATGTTTAAAGCATGCTTTACTGAATATTTCGTTTAAACTAAATATCTGTTTTATGAAAACCACAATATTTATTTATGTATATGGTCTAATTCAAACAGTAATGGAGTTTTACCATCATGTATGTTAAGTCTGATCATTTTTCTGGAAATTGGTTGCGTTCACGCTGGCAGATTTGTAAATTTGACAAAGCGAAATAGTCACGGCAATGTTTAAATTCCTGCTCTTGTAATACATTTTAATTTCTATTGGCATGTAATAGACTGCAGTCGTATCTATAAGAATCGTGTCGCGTTTGCAGCGTGAAAATGGAAAAGACTGAGATAGCAATATTAAATGTTGTTAGAAATGTTGCTATTCCGTAGAAATACCATGCTGTCATAATATATTAAGTGCTCTTGTACATAGTATTATATCATAATTATAATATTACATAGTAAAGACGTGCACTGGGCAAATACGGGCAACAGGTGCTGAGAGTTAATGCAATTATTTCATGCCAAGCACATATTTACATGTTTTCTTCATTCAAGCAAATATTTTTGTAAAATAGGTCTTTAGGAAAATATGTCTGAGTACAGGAACGCGAATAATGTCAGATTTGTGCTTCTGTTTTGTTTCACAAGCAAAGTGAGGAAAAGACTCTGTGTGTGTGTGTGTGTGTGTGTGTGTGTGTGTGCGCGCGCGCGCACGGCTATATGTAGCACATATTTCAAACTGTATTTGGAATGACTTCGCTTATTCCTGACACTTTTTGTTGTTTTATATGAATATTATGTATCTAAAGACATATACCAAACTCGTGATTTTTCATGTAAAGAAAATAAACATTTAATTAACCCCTTTTACAAAACTTCCGGCACAGAGGAATGCTTATAGAGCTTTATAAACAGATATAATCATCTGACTACTGAATACGGAAAGTTGTAATTCTGTCACCATTTAAAAGCGTTTATACCTTTTTTTCTGTCCTATTCATAATAGCCGACATTAGCTGCAACATTGCAATTCAGCTATACCCATTGCAATATCCAGATTTGCGAATGTCGACATTTCCCAATACTGCGAGATACGCCCTATTTAATTTTACATCAAGGCTTGAAATCATTATGAAATCGTGAGACTAACTTAAAAATGTTATTTAACTTTTGTGGAACGTAATATTCGTAAGTCTGAATAATGTATTTACTTATTGACATTGTGCAGAGGATGGTGGTTTTCGAAACCTTTAATTTAGGCATATATCTTTGTTATCACGAACCCAGCTGCACAAACACACAATTCAGTGTTATTTCTTCGGTGGTTCGCTAAAGTCCGCGCGCCTTGGGATACTGTAGTGCAACTATAGCCTACTCTCTATATATGTAACTTAAGTTACTGTTAGCAGAAGTGTCGCAAATGTTGTAATTGCAACAAAACATCTAAGATGTGAAAAAATGTGAAGTGTAATTCAGCACCGCGGACAGAGCTCGCGCCCAAACGCAACTGCACCGCGGTGATTGTAGTAGGTTGTGAGTTAAGAAATAGGCCCCAGTAAGACAACGAACGGCAGCGACGTTACTGTGAAAAGCCTGGTGATATGAATCCGTGTTACAATATATGATATTAATTTCTGTTGCTTACGTGGCGCTTTCACATGTAGCGACTTTAAGCATATTTTCAATATAGTTATTTAGCACTTATTAAATAGTATTTAGGACTTTGGGAACTTCGGTTGTTAACGCTTTGTAGTTAACCTTTTTCTGTGACATATATTTGCTGTTGAGTGTCATGTTAGTTACGTCGGTTATATTGGGCTCTGGATGTGGCAGCTCTACTCTTTAGGGGATTTTCAGCAATCTTAAGAAATTGTTAAAATGAAAAACAAATACCGGAGTGGATGGGATACACACCAAGGTGTAAGGGAGAGTTTAGTATTGGAGGACGTACAGCTTAATCGTTTAGATGCGTAGTTTGGCGGTGAATGAATCCTAATTGTTTTTTTGTGACACTACCCCCGCCCCCCCTACCTCGCATAGTCGCTAAGCCCCTGGATACACGAAGGCGGATAGAAGTTCTATGTTTAAGTGACTTTAAAAATAAATGTAAAGACACCCCCCCCCCCCAAAAAAAATCCCTTAAGTTCCTCCTACAGCAAGATAGTATTGAGCGCTTCAGGTTTCGATATAGATGACCCCCGTTTTACAAGAGCACGGGTTTCTCATTACAGGAAGCAGCGAGGTGCAGTATAAGGTGTGTGTTCAGTACGGTGTCCAGAACATGCCTGTCAACTAAACCTGTCGCTAAAGGAAGATAGATTAGGCATTCAGCCGTGTAGCTCGAGCGGATCTGCCATTAAAAGGAGTGTAGCGATAGGTCTTCGGAGCGGTGTCTAAGACCGGGTTGTCAGACCTGTCATTCCGGGGTCCGAGCCCGGGAGTGCAGAGAGTAAGAGGGTCAGTGGGAGTATTGGCTATTACGGGATTATTTCTGGCAACTTTTTGGGTGTTTTGGTCATGTCGTCATTTCAATAGTTGAATGGCAATGATAAAATGCAATAAAAATATTGAATGTGGAAAAAAAAAAGGTTGTAGCGGTAACTTGCAAAATCAGCTCTCGTCAGGGTTTGGAAATGTAACATTGATGTCTGTGCTACATGTGGGTATGACTAGCAGAAGACGAAGCAATTTCCGCAATCTGAATCTTAGAAGCACTGCGAATCCATTCCTAATCACCTCGACGAACAGAAGCATTTTACCACCAGTTTAACTTAACTCAACTTAACTTAAGCAAAAATTACATGCAGTCGTGAATTTTTTTTAAGTATATTCTAAGTGAATGCAATGTATGCCACTAACCTTCGTTATCTCTACGGTGCTCCTGCCAAAACTGTACACACGACAAGTCGACCTTATAAATATATAAAATATATTTTGTAAACGAGCAACATCTCTAACGTTTTGTTGTTTTTTGCATTAGCAAGAATGCTTGTCTCAATTAGCCTGGGGTGATGTCAATTCTCTTAACTAAAGACGGCAACAAAAAAGCGAATCACTGTTTCAGATACGCTCTTTTTAGATAATAAGTAAAAATGCGTTCAGTCGTGTTCCCGTGATTTAACTATTATCATATTCTTCTTGTATCTACCTTTATTTGACGCAGCTGTCATTGCTGTAGGAGCTATAAGCTGGTCTTCCAGTTCAGCCCCGCCTCTCTGTAGTACCCGCCCAGTTAAAATCTATATGCTAATAACTGGCCGCCACTCGTTCGCTCATTGGCTGACAGAGTACTTTTCCTGTCTTAAATTATATTTTGAAATAAGAGGGACCAATCTAACTCACACACTGTGAACTGGGCTTTTAACTCAGCGAGGGTCAGATTCGGCAGGATGACGCAGGAGGTAGCCTACAGCACGTGCACTGGGATGTCCTCGAAGTGACACTTGTATTCGATCTGTGAACAAATACCTTACTTACACGCATTGATAGTACCCGACGTCTTTCAATGTCTATTTAAATACTGGGTGAATGGTGAATTTTACATAGGCTAGTTTAATTTCTATGTTTGGAAAGTAATTACAAAAAATCAAAATATGGGGGCACTTGTAGACATCTTGTGTTGGTTCATACAATTAGTTCATACAATTACCATCCATAATAAATTATATATGATGCCACCAAGGTGAAACAAATTTGGAAAATATTTCGGAATAACTTCACGGGTCAACATATCATTTGTATTCTACTTTCTACATGCTGATTATTGAATTCAGATGTATATTTAACAAGCTTAAATAATGGTTTGGGTTTTTATTACCTATGTTTATATACCGTTTGGAAAATGACGATTTGGCAATAAGTATTTTATGTTCCACCGTATTTATTTATATTTTCATTACCATAAAATTCTGGCTTTCTTTACGTCATCTAATTAATTAATAACCCTTAAATAACAACTAAATATGTTGCAATTTAAGACCGACATTGTTTTAGCGCATTGCTCTAGGCACTGTTTATGTTTTGTTCTAGTGCAGTAAATCCGAATTAAAACAATGCAAACTGCATTTTATGCAATTTCTAGGACCATAAATTATGTTCAAATATTAATCAATTAACATTAATCTTCACTGTAACGAAGTGATAACCTAACCTGTGAAATATATTGTTTACTATGTTTATTTACACCAGAATCGTAGAAATGCTCTCCAAGATTTTCTAAAAGTTCTTAGCGGTCTCCGTAAGATTTGTTGCTATACGGTCCTGTGGTTTACCTTTCTGGACAAAAACGGCATTTTTGTTAATTTAAATAATAATATTACAACTTTAACTTTGTCTTTTTGTATTTTAACCTGATTGCTATATAACACGATGCAATTATACCCAATCAGTGTGTATTAATCAAATGAAGGCTTATTAAAGTCGCGCAAATTGTTATTGTAGTGGGATTGCTCCTGCGGACTATGCACATGATATGCATTTTGTGTGCGAGGGACTGGGCGATTCCATTTTTTCGTTATAAAT
This sequence comes from Petrocephalus sullivani, assembly GCA_026780845.1. Classification (NCBI taxonomy): domain Eukaryota; kingdom Metazoa; phylum Chordata; class Actinopteri; order Osteoglossiformes; family Mormyridae; genus Petrocephalus; species Petrocephalus sullivani. The sequence goes on from JAODKM010000042.1 coordinate 12,717,993, forward strand.
AGGGGAATGATGGAATAAGATGAAACCGAAAAGAACATAGGCATTTTCAGTCGAGCGTACCACTTTTCGGATGATGGCCGCAAGCTTTTCAGCCTTTATGGTAGAAAAAAAAGAAATAATAATTCTAGATTTATGGTTATGGAAATGCAAGTAAGAGACTTGGTGCCTCCACGTCGTTTTATGCACAGTATAATCCATGTTTATAGGTTATATTACCTTGAAAGTCCCCGAGGGAGAGCACGTGACGAGGACTCCTAAATACCTAATTGCTTTGAAATATTAATACAGCTGAAAGCATATAAACGGCAAATCCATATACACGTTACAAACTTAAGGTGATACTCCCTTGGTGTCTTGATAATTGGTATGTTTTCATTTTCGAGGTCATTGTGTTGGAGGACCGATCATTTATACCTATATTTATATACTAATACTTTGTATTAGTAGTGGTAGTGTAAAAGGGTGCGTAAAATCCGCATATTTCCATCTTGTAAACTGTGGTTTGTGTGCCCAGTTAACATGAAGAATAAAAATTCTATTATTAATTGGCGCTTGGTTTTTAATATTATGCCTCTATCTTCTTTCTCAGGAGTCGTATTTCCGCTTTACCAAGCTGTTGGCGACTTCATCACAAGTAAGTTTCTTTACGTACCGTACCTTACTATAGGCTATTTGTGACATAATTGGTCATAACATATTAGATTTGGTCGTATATACTGCTTGTATCTCTCGCCATGAATATTTTGGAGCTGTTTAGTAATTATTCGTAATAACGATTTAAAATGGGCGAGGTCCCTGAATCTGAGTGTCATAAATCGAGGCTTGAGCTGATTTATCAGTGATAGCGATTAGATATACCTTTACTTACTCTGTTTGTCCAAATGTAATCACCTGTGCGTATTTGGCTTTGTGGATGTTCATTATAATAGTAAGGTACAACGTACAGGCTTTATTTCGTAGTAGGCATACGCATATGACAGAAGCAAGCTATGTAAGTTTTAACATCGGCGATTTACAGCCAGAACCTCTAATATTCTCTCATATAACCCCAGAAGTAATTGATTTCATTCAATTGAAATTAATAATTTCCAAAATGTCATTGGTGGCTTTCAATAAAAATCTTTTTAGGTATACAGACCTAACTTCTTATTGATTTAATTGCAATATTTAATAGTTTAACTTTAATAATGTCATTATGCTATAAATATATCTGACTAAGATATGCTTATATTTTAATATATAGGGAAAAAAGTATTTTTTATTCTTTGTTCGGTTTCATTTTAATATTCATTGAGTATCCATTTCGGTCTTTTATATCAAAAATGTATTGTCTCCCTTTTCAAGCCAGCTCTGAATTGCATGTCATAAATTATATTTTTCGGCCATGCAGCGAATAACGATGTTGTTTTCTTGGGAGCTGGTTAATGGTTTCGTTTCGTTCTTGCATTTGCAGAAATGTACCTTGAAATAATGTGTTTGATTGTGCTTGTATCGTCAAGATTGCTCACCCATGTAGATCGATAAGCATAGCTAATGCCAGTGACATCACAATTCAATCGGCTACGTGACCTCCGTGGCCTCTTAGAGTTTGTCCCAGCCCATCAGAGAGACGGCGCCCCTCTTGTCTTTTGGGAACAGCCAAAGCCGGGTATTTTGCTACACAATGGAAATTGAATTAAAACTCAGCGCGACCGTACAGTACTACTGGAGAGAGCGTGTGTTAGAGAGAAAGAGAGAGTGACTGTGTGTATGTGCGATCGCATATGAATGTGTTTGTGTGGGTGCGTGCGTGCGTGTGTGTGTGTGTGCGTGTGTGTGTTTGAGTCACAGAGTGCGTGTGGTTTGTCTGGTGTGGGAGGGGGCGTGGGTTTGGGTACCAGTGTTTCGAACAGATTGTGAGCTTACAGATGTATGGCGCTTTCACAGACGTCGGCGTAACGGAGGGACGTCTCCGTCGGCTCTTGCGGCTTTGGCGTTAAGCTTTCCCGAGACGTGTAGTTTTACACATTTGGGAAGTTTTTTCTTTAAAGGAATGGAACATACCGTATTGACATGGACTTGAAAGTGCGGCCATTGTAGCTGATGTCTCTCAGTAAGTTCCATTTATAATATTTCTTAGATTATCGACATAGGCCTGTAAAGTTCAGTCACCGGCTCTGTAGTAAAATTATCAAAATGTGTAAATTGACTGAAATGGTTTAGGCTTGACAGATATGCTATGAATCGTTCATCGTTATGTGCTTCTCTAACTTTATTGCGTTCCGAGATAGTAAATAAGCATGCATCTCATTTATGTTACCGTGTACGTATATCAATTATAAAGCGTGCCATTTGGGCCGTATAATTTTATCATCGCACCAAAGCAATACAAAAAAAAGGAGACTACTACTATTATTAAATCTGTGTTTTAAGTATGATTTTCTAATGTGTCCCAATGCGTAAATTATTCAGTTATTTTTTATGTCGATGACAGACAGCTGTTTATGGGCTATTTCGTAAACTAAATTTGTAGTAAATGGGATTAAACAATATAATATATATATTATTTCTTTGTTTAATAATTTACTGAAGTAGTGCAACTTTGCAGTTATTCTTAAGTCTATGAAAAAAAATAAAATAATGCGTCTGTTTTTTACGTCAGTTTAATCTACCTTCCCGGTCTGTTTTTAAAGTTTATTGTAAATGAAGTATGTTGATGTAAATAAAGAAGAGGTTATCGTAGGCCTATTTGTTATTCTTAAGGCTTAATTGTGGTAGCTGTTCATTTAGGCCTTTGAGTAGGAGTGCCGGCCGGGCCAGTCTGCAGTTGACCTCTGACTGGTGTAATTAATGAGAAGCAGTCCGTCTATAGTCTGGCCGTGTGAGGTTCAACTGCAAAGCAACCTTGCAGAATCTGCCTGTGCGTGCTGGGTGTGTGAAGTGGGGGCCGGGGCAAGCAGCCCACAGCCAATTAAGCATACATGCATCTACAGACGCAATAAGACCTGGGCATTTAGTAAATACGGACCGTTATTGGAATAATACTTACTGACCGTTTAAACGACGTCGCGCATAAACTGGGAACTGCGCCGATTCCCTGATATATATGGCCGAGTAAAGAAATAAACGTACTAAGCTATTAGTTTATTCATACATGGGCCTACATACATACATACATACATAAGCAACCAGGCAAGCTCCAGTAAACGAGCTCGACAACAGTGTGTGTGGGCTGCAGCCGGCGAGGCACACCGGCGAGTGCAATGGCTCCGTGTGACCACAACAGGAGCATCATCTGGCGCGGCGGTCCCTTTAAGAGACGTGGGTTAGTTTTTCTCTTTGGTTATCTAGCTGTATGAGTTTATGTAATATCATAAAGCTAGAGAACCGAATGTATAAACTAATTCCGAGGACTTCAGGAGCCGCCAATGGAGCGCGGAGATTTCAGGAGGCGGCGAAGGGGGGAGAAGGGCGCTGGGAGCCGCGAAAGATGCATTCGCTGGGAACACCTAAAAATGCCGAGGAGGAGATTTCACTGGGAGAGATCTCAATGGAATAACTGCCGCCCAGTATCAAGGATAAATAGCTCGGACTTTCTTTGCGAAATTAAATTGTGGAAAACGGGTCAGCATCGCATCGTTTCTGTACCGGAGGCAGTGTCAGTCCATGCGAGATGCGAATAGGCGGCACTTTGCAGGAATCTTGCTCGTCTTCCCACCGGGGCCTAATGAAAGCCGTAGTATTTTGTGAGGCTGTGCTTATAAACCTTGGCGAAATATATTCTTTAATAATAGATAGGCGTTACATAACTATTGCAATCGTGGTGTTGATGTACGATCGGGTTTATGGCCAGAAACGGTTAAAAGGAATATATCGGCTGATTGGTCTGTCACGGGAGTCACGTGTTTCGGCAAGGAGCAGAATTAATTCTAACGCCTGCCGTACCAAGCAAAATGGAAAATGCGAATGGCCTAATTGTAACATGCCGCGTCTAATCTAACTCGAACTGCGACTTGTCATTAAAAGCAAGGCATCCTACATTGTTTATTGCATTAAGAACTAGTTTAAAAAGTAAACTGTTAATAGAATGTTTTCTTTTTTTTCCTGACTAGCGAATAAGAGTGCAACCATGGTTATTGGCCTTGATGCTATAGGAGTGTCATAACGGAGACAACCCTAAACACTGTTCTCTTAGGAACTGATGTCGAAGTTAATAAATAGCCATTCTGTGTCAGGCGTAATGATAGCAACTGAATGCAAAACACCGTTTAACTGGGCAAATCTTTTTTGGGCTATTAAAATAGGCCTAAGTGGAATGTATGAGTAATTTTGTTGCTTGAGTGTTAGATGTTGCATGTTAATTATATGATCCCGGAAGGTCTTCGTGTTATTTTTTGTCTTTTATCAGACCTATAACATACTGTAATGTCTTGCTGCATGCTTCTTTGTTGTTTTGCTTGGTTGCAGGATGCCGGCTGTCATTGGGTACGTTATCACATTCACAGAGGCTGATAATGTTCAGGGCCTCGCTGAAGTAGAAATGCTTCGGCACTGAAGTGATAGGCCATGGCAGGCCATTTTCACTGGATGTTCTCGCACCGTGGTGTGACTAAGCAGAGGGGTATGACAGATTGTCAAGGTGTAGATGACCTGTTTTAGGATGGATGTTATGTCTAGAACCATTCTCATTGGGAGCTGGGTATGGAAAGCTAGTACATTCGAAACGAAGTTGGACGGAAGATGAAAAGCTTGATGCTAACTTTTGATTGGCCGCTGAGCATGGGGCCTAGTTGATTTGGGCAGAGCCATGACAGGAATACAGCACTTCCTGGACATATGACAGAGGCACCCAGCTTCGCTTATAAGACAAGGATCTGACAGAGGAGATCAGATGGATGCAGCTTCCTGCAATAGTATCGTTGTCTTTATGCATTATTTCGTCTTTTGGGGCAAATTAGCATTTATATCTGTATGCATATTTATATGCATGAGAAGTATTTTTTCCTCTAAATGTGACTGTTTAGAAGTTATGTATTGTTTGGAAATGTTATTTGTAATGTTTTCTCTCTGAAAGAGAGCAGAAGTGTTTTCAGTATTAACCACTGTATACTGCTAACCAATATTAATAAGAAAAAAGATTACAAATCATTTCTAAATGCTTCTTTCAAATGGCAAATGCTATTAACTACAACGGGTAGGTATAGATAGTAGATATTGGTTAGTGTGTTGCCCCTGTTGTGGGTAGAATGTTGCTTGTATCTTTAGTGGTTCCATGAGAATGATCATCAAACCTCACATGAGTAACATTACTGACCCTTCTTCTGTCACCATATGTCACCAATAACGTAGCTTTCCAAGAGTGAAATGGGCCTCCTTATTTTAGTATAGTTTTCTGAACCTTGTCACCCTAATCTTCAGGCTAAAGCTATTTGTGTGGGCATATCTGATCAAGTTCTGGTTATAAAAGGTTCATCCTCGCACATATAAGGCAGCATATAACTACCTAGCTGGTTGCTGCTGGCACCACTTACATACAGCCTTCAACACTGTGTTACAGATATAATGTTGTTTGCCCACTGGTGTGTGTGTGTGTGTGTGTGTGTGTGCCCATGGGATGGACTGGCATCCCATCTAGAGGATACCCCAGCTTTGTACACTGAGGTGAAATGGGTGTTGCCCACTGGTGTGTGTGTGTGTGTGTGTGTGTGTTTGTGTGTGTGATGGACTGGCATCCCATCTAGAGGATACCCCAGCTTTGTACGCTGAGATGGAATGGGTGTTGCCCACTGGTGTGTGTGTATGTGTGTGTGTGTGTGTGTGATGGACTGGCATCCTATCTAGAGGATACCCCAGCTTTGTACACTGAGATGGAATCGGTGTTGCCCATTAGTGTGTGTGTGTGTTTGTGTGTTTGATGGACTGGCATCCTATCTAGAGTATACCCCAGCTTTGTATGCTGAGATGGAATGGGTGTTGCCCATGTCAAACGTCTGCTTCTTGTACTTGTTATGTTCTTGTTTTTATCCGGTTCAATCGATCTACCTTCAATCTCCATATTATTGTATACAGTATACACCTTGTGTATGTTGAAGATAGGTCCTAACTGGCACCCACAGACAATAAAATGATTAAAGGCCTTGTGTGGGACTAAGGCAGAGACAGCTATGTGCTTTTATATGATTGGTGATTTTTTTTTATCATGCATAATTTCACGTTCGGAGTCTGACTCAAAAGCTACTCTAACAGATTTTTAAAAATGTGCCCCCTTAAAAAGCCATTTATATAGTTTCTTAAAACCCTGGCTTGAAATTTGAGCTTGAGTAGATGTAAAGGCTGTACCCCGAGGCTGGCTGGCGCTGGCGGCCTCGTTACCAAAACGAGGACACGGTTATAAGCAGGCATGCAGCGTTTCCATCGAGCCTGTCATACATCGGCTGTAGCATGTGCACAGATGCGTGTCAGACCTGGTATCTCCCTCCCCACCTCAGCTGGTCTGCTCTGGCGTGATCTGGTCTCATAGGGTTTAAGTTCAAGCGCAGTGCTGTGCCATAAAGAAGTGGTTAAAGGAAAGACCTTCCACTGATATTCATTTTTTTATGTACATTTAAACTGAATGAAATGCAGTCATGCTTAGGTTCACTGTGCATATTCCTTACCAAGAGGTTAGTCTGTGAACGTACCATGATTCTTATTATTATCATTATTATTATTATAGTAGTAGCTGTACAATCAATAAAAATAATTCTAAGAATCAATGCATAGTAGCACTATAGTCAGATCTTTTTTGTGTAACCGGACATCATCACTAACAGCAGAAGTACCTAAGCCATGCCACAGGCAGGCAGAGCACCCTTCCCAGACAGAGGCTGCTTGCTGAAGAAGCCTGTCCACCATAATTCTGTTCTCTCTGAATTTAAATGTGGGTGTTTTAACAATGAAATAAAGGTCATTATTGCTTTTTTGCGTGTAATATTGCATAAGTTGTATACACGAAGACAACACTTTTAATTAAAATGTAGTACAAATACCCAGAATGACAGTAAACAAATAAAGCCAGTATATAAAAAAATAAGCACCACCGACACCTTTCAAGCTGACCGAATTAACGCGAAGAAGAGGGAAATATCTCGCGAATATGTTTTTGTCTGAATTTTAGATGCCAGCTTGGTAGCTTAGCAACCGCCTCCGACTGATGCAATGAAATAATAGCATTAAAGCTTGGTGCGCCGCCGCGGGTTAATACCCACGTGGCAGGCCTTTACTAGGGAAGCTACTGGAATTGGTAATATTTCATGTATAACGCCCAGTTTTAAAACATGCTAATGGATGAGCTTTTAATGTCTCAAAAGAAGGAGTCTCAAAATTTTAAAATATCGAGGACAAAGGGTAAGCGTAACCAATGCGGTTTTAAGCGTTCAATACTTAATTAGAGTCATTACAAATTATTAATATTTATTTTAGTTTGCCACATTTACCTTTATATTGCCGAAATTTGTATTCAACCAATGTCGTCTTGCAAATGGTTTGATTTTATAACAAACATTTATTAAAAACATTTCCCGATACTTGTATAGTCGGGCTATATTGAATCAAAAATAGCCGCGAAACGTAAACAATAGAAAATATGACATATCTAACTTTTGCTTGAAATAAAATTTACTTGAAGATAAATTACATCCCTTTATTGGGTGATTATGACGTAGAAATAAATAGCACTTGGTATCCAGACCCTTTAAGTATTTTGCTCGAATGATTTAATGTAGTTAAATCATTAATAATATATTGAATTAGGATGACTTACTGTTAATTTGATAGATTTTATGCGGCCATATAGCTATGATAGAATAGAATTTTTTAACCAGCTGTGAATTTTACTCACTAATGTATTGTATTCTTATGACAATGTATAGATAGGCCTACCAAGCAGTAATACGGAGTATGGCCCTCCTTAAATAACATGGTAAATAATGGTAAGTAAGTCTTGGCGCTTGTATCCGCGTCTATCAGGTCCAATATCCTGAATTAAATTTATGACAGAAGTTGTATTCTGCGAATTGCGTTACTGAAATACACTTAATTGAAACTGACTGAATGAAATATGAAACAAATTCTAAATTAAACTATCCATTCTAATTGGATATAGTTTGCAGAACGCTACCTCGTGGTAATGATTTGCAAACACAAGTCTTACCATAAATCCAAAAATATTTACGTATTTAAAACATGGATGGGTTAATTAATGTTTTCTTTCAGTTAACATTTTAATGTTAATTTTTGCCTAAACACGCATAATTCTTGTATTTTTTTGAACATATCATAATTATGCCTCGTCCCTTTTGTGAATGTATTCGTTTTCGTTAAAACCCAGTGAAATGTTATTAAAAACATCATACTACTGTGTGAACGCGTGTTATTAACATTACACCTGATGCTTAATTGTAAATTATCACTAATACTTTACCAATAATTACATATTATAATATAATATGGATGGGATAAATAAAATTGCGGTACAAAACAACAGATTTAACAAGAAAGTATCGTCATTGAATTTAGTTCGATTTCGATCTGATACTACTTTGGGATTTTTGCTATATATATATATATATACACACACAAATACGCTATATATGCACATATAATGTAATCTGTAAGTATTTATATGGTGGAAGATCCATACATCCAAATACTTAGCGAGTAGGTTTGCGTAATGTAACCGTGACAATTTCCGGTGGGTTTTTACGCGTCGTCTTGGCTGGTGTACAGTGCGCTATTTCTCTGTTATAATAACCTACCTCAGTATAGTAGAAATGTTATGTTTGTCCATAAATATAGTGATCATTATTGTAATCTTATTGCTATTACTGCGGCTACACTTCCAATAACATTTTGCAAGTCATTCAAAGTAGTTATTTTTAAGAGAAGTAAAAATGTTTATCCTCAATTCACCGTAAGAGCAATTTATTGCTGCAATTAAATGTATTACTGTGTTTTAGGCAGAATATATGCAGAAAATTCTGTTGTATTTTCAACACACATTGGCACACACACAGGCACACACACACAGGCACAGACATAGGCACACACATAGGTACACACACACAGGCACACACACAGGCACACACATAGGCACACACACAGGCACACACATAGGCACAGACATAGGCACACACATAGGTACACACACAGGCACACACACACAGGCACACACACAGGCACACACATAGGCACACACACAGGCACAGACATAGGCACACACATAGGTACACACACAGGCACACACACACAGGCACAGACATAGGCACACACATAGGTACACACACACAGGCACAGACATAGGCACACACACAGGCACACACACAGGCACACACACACAGGCACACACAAAGGCACACACACAGGCACACACAAAGGCACACACACAGGCACACACATAGAGCCTGCATATTATAAACGTAATATACAGTGTGTCTATATACCAAAATATTAAAATAGGTGAAAGGGAAGATATGTATACAAAGTATCAGAATTGTTGTATCGTGCAACTGTTCAGCCACAGCTAAAGACAATATTTGCACAGTAAATATAAGTAATATACAACACATAATGACGCTGGTGTGAATTTACCTGGATCACCAAATTCTTTGGTAAAACTGTGACTGTACCTGGAAAATGATGCCTTTTTAAAACCGGCAGAGGGAATTTTGCGAGGGGAAAAATACCGATGAATTTCTATTCATGCTCCCATGGCAACCATAAAAGAGTGTTTGGGCAGCTAGGCGAGAATGGTGTCTCTGCGGTGTGTGTAAACTTCCCGAGCAGCCAAACTGCCATCAGTGTGTGTCTGCGTATGTGTGGGTGTGTGAGGATTATGTTTGTATTACATTGATGGGACCAAATGTCCCCCACCATGTGATAAAAACCTATTATTCTGACATTGTTAGGACCATTTTTCAGGTCCCCACAAAGATCTGTGAATGCGATCAAAAAACTAAAAATGCCAAAAGCCTTTTATTTTGTTTGGTTACTTATGGTTAAGGTTAGGGCTGGTTAAGGTTAGGGCTGGGTAGGGGTTAAGGGTTCCATGTTGGGGTTAAAGTTTTCTCCATAGAAATGAATGGAGAGTCCTCACAAAGATATAATTAGAAATGTATGTGTGTGTGTGTGTGTTGGGGGGGGGGGTGTTGGGGCCACATAGTTTGTTAATGGTGGTGCCTATGTTGCGTTTGCTAATGAGGGACTTTGTTGTTCAATTTTTCATTTTGTGTTCATGGCTAAGGTATTATATTAAAATTTTTGCTTTGATAGCCCGGAAATCGTGACGCAGAAGAATCATTCGAAATTCTCTGAAATGCAGAGCCCTAATATCTGTCTTCTCTTTGTTGTTAAGCGGAGAGGCGGAGTCAAAGCGTCGCTGAAATAGGCGGCGGTCTTGCCAAGCCGTCTACCGTGGGGACCACAGCGAGAGGACAGCTCCCTGGTATGGAAGCTCTGTGGGGAACCCGCCCCTCTAGCAAGTCAGCCCCCCCCCCGCAGAGCAGTGTGATGGTACGGACTGGAAGCACGGTGTCACAGTGATGCCAGCTTCTGATAATGTGATTTGAGCAGGAGGAGGATCGTACCAAAGAGATCTAAATTTCAGGGTGGCGTGTCTCTCACTTGCATGTGGAGATTGCTCAGGGAATGTCTTTCGTCCAAGTTCAAAGGTTTCTGGACCATGTGGTCCCTGATCTGAGGTGCTCTGCAGGGACGGTAAACACAGCACATGCTGCCTCGTTGCATAACCAGCATGCCCGCGGCTCGCATTAGCACCAGGGTCAGGTAGCTGTGCTGGTTTTGCTGCTGCCCCCCGACGTGTCGCACTTACTTCTACATCTTTTGCATTGGGGTTTGACACTTAGGTGTGAGAACAAGCTTTTTCTAACCAATCAGAACGGACCTGTTGGGTCTGGTCCAGACAGCAGCCCCGAGATCCTGTGAGCCTGATGTAGCCGGGATGTGACTCATGCGACGTAGGCTGCAGGTGAGCTAGGTGGCTGAGGTGTTGCTGCGAGCAAATCAGGCAGGGCAGGTTTTATTTTAGTCCGTGAAGAGAGACAAGCGAAGGCTTGGCGTGCTCTGTCTCCCGGTATCCGGCGCTGAGAACACACTCAGAGGTCAGCCTCCTCAATCAATACAGGCCTGTGGAGATAGGCCTATGAAAGTGGAATGATGAATATCTCAATAGACCCAGACTAGAGGTTGTCAGTCCTGAACCAGGATCTGCGTGCGTGTGTGTGTGTGTGTGTGTGTGTGATGGAGATGTTGCACATGTTTTGGGGTTTGGTAGAATGCATCACTGCCCGAAGGACACACAGAAAACTTTGAGGAGGTTTTGCTTTGGGACGACCAAAAGCGCAGATCAGTCTGTACCTTGGCAATGTGGTGTCTTTCGCACTCGATCTCCCACTGTAAAGTGAACAAAACATGGGAGTGTGGCCGCATTTCTGGGAAAAGCTTTGTAAGGCTGCCTCAGGAAATGTTAGTCCAGTTTGTGCCCTGGAGGACAGGCCGTGTCCCTTTCAGCTTAAGGCACACGCAGAGAGCCGGTCTGGGCCCCACATACAGTGTCCTGGAAGCAGCTTCCTTTATGTTCCATACATCCATCCACTTTCTGAAACCACTTGTCCTATTCAGGGTCACGGGGGGGTCCGGAGCCTATCCCGGATCCTACGGGCGCAAGGCAGGGAACAACCCAGGTTGGGGCACCAACCCATCACAGGGCACACTCACACACACACACTCACACACACACACACACACACACACTCACACACACACACACACACACTCACACACTCACACACATACACACACTCACACACACACACACTCACACACACTCACACACACACTCACACACACACACACACACACTCACACACACACACACACACTCACTCACACACACACTCACACACACTCACACTCACACACACACTCACTCACACACACACACTC
>JAODKM010000042.1:12746154-12764260 GCA_026780845.1 Petrocephalus sullivani
CGGCCCCCAGACCCGCCCACCCCCCCCCCCCCCCCCCCGCCCCCCTCCCCATGTCCCCTACCCCCTGCTCCAGACAGATGCCCCCACAGCAGGACTGACAAACGCGACACCATGGTACACACGCCACATCCGCGTCTCGTTTTGTTTGAATCCTCCGTCGTTTACATTAATTTATTAACTGATGTTTGTATTCAAGACGACAGTAGATGAACTGATACTCTAAACAACCATGTCTAGTTTTCTAACCTCTGTGTGTCCTGCTACCCCCCCCCCCCCGAGACAGAGGCCCGAATGTGAGCCCCAGAAGGGGCCAGTGGTGCTACAGGGTGTCCTGACCGTCTCCTTCCTCTGTGCTGTGTCCGCAGAAAGGCCCAAAAGCGGAAACTAGGGTGAAAATGTCCCAGCTGCGGAGCTGCCCCTGGGCGTACGGCCCCCGGGGGGAGGCAGGGGAGCCCAGAACGGGGCCGGGACCAGCGGAGCGAGCAGGAGCAGCACCGCGGGTGGCGAAAGTGGCCCGTTACGGCTGTCCCACTCGTATTTTTAGCCTCTCCCTGGCAAAGATCTGAGTTGGCTCCCGCGGAACTCCGAAAAAAGCCCGTGAAATCAGGCTAATTCGATGCATCAAATTCATACGCGGAAGTCCATGCATTTTCCAGGACAGGTAAGTATGCTGTGACGGGGGAAATAAAGGTAAGTTTATATATCTGGGCTGCCTCCTGTCTTTTAAACCACTTTAAATGTAACTTAAACATAAATATCTTCATACAGTACAATACCTGCCTTTAAAATGTAACTTAGAATAGTAAAATTGTACAGCGCTTGACAGCAAATAATACAAGCTAATTACAATAATGAATCATCTGTATCATATTGTATTATAATGATGTTCACATGTATATGCTTATTGTCGTACTGAGAACTTGGCGTACATCACTAATGTAAAATACAATACACCTCATTGTCTATGATAATCTTCGAACGAATGGTGAGAATAATTAAACACAGATTTAAACAGTCCCCAGACTAAGCAGACTGTGATAATACATGACCAGGAAGATTAACAGATGTGCAATGTTGTCAGCTGTACTTTGCATTGATAAAAGGCTGCTTTACTTTAATACAGGCAAATTCATAGACAGCCTTTCGAGGTCCCTGAAGGGCCCTGCTAGTTTTCAGTATGGAAATTAGGGGCACAGCCAGTCAAACTGTTTGGCAGATTAAACATCCGTAAAGTTCATTTGTTTTCAAAATATATTTCTTTTACGCTTCATATATTTTACGCTAAGTTCAAACTTATCAGTTCTGATTGACATCAGTAAAGGTATTCAAAAATATTTTCATGTATTTCCACCAAAGGTTTGATGTGCTAACAATTGCTTTCTTTGTCTGTATTTATTTTCAATAAATATACATCAAAAATTACTTGTGTCCTAATTTTTGTTCCGTGTTGAGAAGAGAATTAGTGAATGTTTTAAATGCTACGCAGGTTTGTCCAAATGAGTGGAATATCCTGTTGTGTTAAAGCTGGGTAGAGCTGAAAGAATTATGTAGACCCATGTACTAATGAGCTGATTGCACGCTATCGGACATGCCCATTGACACAAATGCTATCAGTAGCTGGTGAGTGTCTGGAACATGGGCTGATGTCCTACTGGTGTTCCCACTGCATGTGAGGTTCCATTCGCTATGGGGTCCTGACCTGAGAGTCAGGCCCAGTCTGCCTTGATCTGGCCCGAGGCTGGGGAGGTCATGAGCAGAGGGGGGATTATTGTCTCCTGCCCAGACAGTAAGCAAAGCATTATTGGCCTTGGGCCACCCACAGAGGGTCTAGCGAGGCATGAGATGGCTTGGTGTCCATGCTCAGTGACCATGGCAAATTCCCCCAAACTTCTCCAAACGCCCCACCACACCTGGGGTGCCAGCTTTGCAGAAACCTCTGCTTGACCTACTCTCTAAATCAGGATCGAAATATGATCCCAAATTTGTGGGTATGACCTCAGCCGAAGAACAAAGCACCATCTGACCATACAAGGAGAGGGAGAGAATGCATTTAAATCCAGGTGAAAAGGTATCAATGACAGAGCAATGAATCATTTGAAATATAGCAGGCCCATTAAAATAATACATAATAGCCTATAATGACTTCTACAAGGAAGAGGAGTCTGAATATGTTTAATGTACAGGCCAACTGTATGTTCTCCTGTTGCAACACTGACATAATTATAGACATTATGGTCTTTTTATTGGCTGTCAGTGACAGACAGGATAGACACGGCGTAAGCAGCAATCTCAAAATAAAAACGATTCAGGTGACATTTAAATGTTGTCAGTCCGTTTCAGAAACAGCTGCGATACGTGACAAAAAATATTCGATGTGTCTTTGAAATGTATAAATTGTGTGGAAATTAAAATAAATGTATGGTTCTGTGGCAGCTGATGGGGCACGTTTAAATTGAATTGGTTGCAGACATTGACTCGAATGCTGTTCAAACATCCAGGTAATTACTGTATCAGATGACAAGGTAAGATCACAGGAAATAGATGTAGTTGTTAAATAAAAGGACCAGCAGTTTGCGGCTCCAGTAAATAAAGAGTTAACAGACCTCCGAAAGAGGAAAAGCTTATGGCTGTACATACATTTAAGCAATGGAGATGACAGGAGTACCAGTCACTTTGCCCTGCTGCAGAATCTCGTAAAAACGCCAAACTGCCCAAAGGTCAGTCGATGATAGCCCACCGAGGCCTGGCTGACACTCCCGGGGGGAAGCCCAGTGTCTCTGGTCAGCGGGGGTAAATTGAATAGAAGCGTGCCAAGCGTGCGGGGATTGTAAACATTTAGGGGCCCTAACAGCGCTGCGTGAGAATAAGCGAGCGCGCACTTTGCACGCGTGTGAGACGCGCGGCCCGGAGAGCGGACGGCGTCCGCGGAAGCGCGGAAGGGGCGCGTAAGCAGCGCGGAAGGAGCGCGGAAGCAGCGCCTCTCCGCGCCGCAGAGCGCAGTTCGCATGAACCCGCCGAATCGCGCAGTATTACTGGGATTTTATAGCACCAGCATCAGTTAGGGCTGGCAATCCCAGTGTGCTGAAGCGAAGAAATGAAGTACGACAGTTTAAAAACATTTCTTTCAAATCTTTATAATTATTTTTTATGTATTTAGGTGAAGTCAAGAAGGGCCGCAAATGACCCTCCTGTAGCAGTAAATTGTGCCACCCGTACCATGTTTAGGTAAATTAGTCAAATTTGGAAGATCGCTCACTGTCGTATTTCGTTAAATATAAGCCTATACTTAACATTTAAATATTAACGAAAAGGTCCCCCAAAATTAAAGATCGATGACATAAAAGAAAAACACGTTATTTTTTGGTCAATTATTATAAATAAACCGCATTCCAAAATTTGAATCATATTTACTCTCGTTTAAGTTCTAGTAAAGCAAAAACTTTACCCTCTAATATCGTATTAAAAACGTACTACATTGCAAAGGAATATTTATTCGTCATATTTGAATTAAAATACTCTAATATTCTTTAAATAATTACCAACAGATTCGCCTTTCATGGGGCTTAATACTCTGAAAAAAATGAGTTTTGGAGTTTAAATATCTGACTGAGAAACAATTCTAACGCGAAGCGTACAAGTACCCGCATTATAACTGTATCTTTTATACAGTTTTATACCGGCTTCTCTGCCCTACTTAAATGCTCTCGAAAAATAATTTCCCTGGACGATTTTCTAATTAAAAAATAAATCTCTAAACAGAGCCCGGCGCGCTAATCCGGGGGGCAGTGTGAAGCGGTTAGTTTTAAAGGCTTATTGACCAGGTACGCTTTCATTCACCTTACGGGTGATTTCTGCATGGGAAAGTAGCACCGTGCGGTTAGAATCGGTGCCCTCTAGCCCCCCCAGGCCCGCACTAAGGGATGGGGGGGTAAAGCTTTAAATTGGGGCCGGGGCATGGGGCAGAATGGGCGAGAGAGCCGCCGCAGTTTGTCATGCTAACCATGCCGCCGCTATTGAGCGCAGCGCCTTTGTATACACAAGGAGCAGAAGGTTCACAGGACCCGGCCTTTTGTCATGCTAAGGCCGCGGCCACCGGCCGACGGAACAAAAAAAAATACATATATATCTATATATGAGCAGACTGTCAATGCAGATGGCGGACACTAGACATTGTGCTCTGGCTCAGCATGTCATGAAAGATGGAGTTCTGTGCGGCGCGTTGGCCTTGCATAGCAAGGCCTGCGACAGTCGGTTGGGGGGGGGGGGTGAAGAATGAATCTTATGGTGAATAACCTGGGGGTGTGAAAAGAAGAGAGAGGAGGGGTTGGCGGGTAACTATTTTTAAATGGCCTTGAAGTGGGAGCAGTGGATGAATGTAAGCCAGAGCGTACAGCACTAATCCAGTTAACACCAGAACCCACGTCACATTCGACCGGGATAATTTTTACTGTGCCGCCAAAAATATTAGATCCCACTAGCTCACTTAATTTACAGGCAAGGGGCTGCGGTGGTTAAGGAACTTGCCCGGTGCCCGGGAACTTTCCAGTTGACTTCCCCGGCAGAGACTTGCTTTTGTATTTAACAGGAATTTCTTCAGTAAAGAAATACCCACCAGGATAAATGGGTGAGGTCTAACGTTTTAGCTGCGTAAGCCACTCTGAATAAAAATGTTTGCCAAGCAACTAAATAATGTATTATACATGTTAGCATCAGCCATAAGGTATGGCCAGATTTCCCAGTGTAGGGCGATTCTCCAAGGCAGGCGTTAAAAAATAAATAAAATAAAAAACGAATCCTGCTTGCGCGTGGATGTTTATGTTTAGTTCTTTTGTGGAAATGGCTATGTGGCTTTAGATCGCAATTAAATGCAAATTGCAGTAGATCTCTTAGATCAATGCCATTATTTGAGCTGCTGCAGCACATGCAGTTAATAGGTAATAGCATTAAAATAAATAACACATTAATAAAATAGCCATTGTAGAGCTAGTTTTTCAAGGGGCACAAATAATGTGGTAGGACACTCTTATACGTATTAATTATCCAGGAAGTAAGTGTTAGTTACACAATGATCCCATGTTCGTTCGTCATTAATCAATCATAGTTCATGTATTTCATGCTGTTACAATGTCTATTCATGATTTGTACTTAAGTAGTGACTGAGTTACTAAGTTACTTGTGCCCCCTCGAGTAAAGTGTTAGGGTGTTTCCACTTGAAACAGTGTCTGCGGCGTACATTCTCATTGTTCAAGATGCATAAAATGTATGCATGCCCCTGCATGTAGTCCAAATAATCCAATGCCTGTACTTTGACTTGTGCCTTGTGTCGATTCCATGTCTAATTCTATGTCCTACAACAGGGGCTGAGAATATAACTAGACAAAGTGCTCATGTTACACCCAATTCTGCACCAGCTCCCATTCAAATCCAGCACTGAATTTGAGCCACGTAAAACGTTCATGGTGGTAAAATGCTTGTCTCTTCCCTAAATTATCTAAATGAGGCATAATACGGTCTGATCATTGTGTCCACAAGAGACAGGGGCCCGTAAAACAGGCACAGTACAGGGCTGTTATAAAGTCCCAGTGTGAGGACAATTTTAAAGGCAGTTTACCCCATTTACATCTACTGCAGGTTCAGTGTCTGCTTATACGCACAATACTACCCATGTAATAACATGCTGTTAGTGATTACCTTCCTATTACCCCTGTATGTTCCCGAACACACTGTGCTCGGAATATTGACTGAGCTGAAATCTGAAAGCTTCATTGCAGACATCAAACCTAGCATCACTGGCTGACCTAGGAGAAGCCAAGTATATATACATTTTGCTGTTATGTGGGATGTTGTTACTCATACAACTCATCTTCTTCGCACATACACCACCTCGAGATCCATGACGTCATCAGGGAAGTCTCTCTTGGCAGTTCCTAGCACAAGATTAAAAACCGAGGGTGATCACCCCTATTTTGCCTTGGAGCACCTAGACCAGAGTCGAATAGAGCAGAATTCCCTGCTCAAACGCACCTTAGTCAGCTAATTACCAGGTTTAGTAGGTGTGTAGGACACTGGCTCTCCAGGCCTGGAACTGAGCTACCCTGACTTGGGCTTATGAACAGTCTGCTCATCCATATTAGGACTACTCCCTCAGTTTCTGATTTTTAAATTAAACCAAAAACACATTTTTATTCTTTAGCATTTAAATAAATCTGAGAATATTTTGATCGGGCCATTTCCGTTATGTGATGCATGTATCAGTATTCTGTATTGCTAACAAAGGTTGTTTTTAAAGTGCTTCATAAATGAAGTTTGTTTACGTATTAAACTGAGATTTTGCTAAAGTTCCCCATAAAGTCCTATTTTACAGCTTCAGCAGAAAAACATGTAAGATACACCCCAGTAAAAGCAGGGAGCATAAATGGACGCAGAAGGAGGCCACGTATGGCACTTGTGAGCAACACACAAAGGGACCCTGCAATCACTTTCTAGCCTGGATGTGCCTGTGGTGGCCAAGACGTACCTCCCACTGAAGGTGTGCATGTATTCTCCTGACCCTGCTGTCCCTCAGACATAGGTGGACAATCACCTCAGGCATGTTCCTTTGCTGCACTCTCCCCAGGGTGTTGGCCAGCAAGACTTATAAGACCTGAGTAGTGATGGTGCAGACGACGGCGATAGTAGAAACTGCGGATCTGTGTCTGTTCCCCTGCCATGGAACAGGGAGGGAGGGGCATTGTGGGGGCAGGGGCACTTAGCACACAATCCAAGAATATTTTAACTGCAAAAAAGGCTGGTGTTTCCCAATCCAGTCCTCAGGGACCCGATGACAGTCCATGTTTTTGCTCCAGGAGCTGGGAGGGAGCTAAACTGTAGACTGGCAGGGAGCTGGGAGGGAGCAAAATCATGGACCGACTGTAGGTCCCTAAAGACCAGGTTGGAAAACACTGGACTAAACACACAAAACAGGCAGTATCTCTAGACGCATTCAAATCAGGACCCCTTCTTACTGCCCACCTCTTCTAGATCAAGCCACCAGTGGCCTTCAGCTTCTCAAGCAATCAATGGGGTCAGGAATGAGCAGATCAAATGTGTGATTTTGAAAGGTCTACTGCCCATGCCACTCAAGATTGCGTCAGGCTGTAAATTATTAATGAGCTATATGAATATATGCAAATGAGGCATTCCCTCCCCCAGCATGGTTCAAGGTCCCCATGGCAACAGCACCTCCCACAAGCCCCCGCCGGGGCTCTCCCACTTCCCTCTTCTTCGGGGCATGCTGTCCCCTCCCTGCTATTTCTTAGGCCATGCCTAGCATTATGGTTGATCAGGACAAGAGACAAACATCTCCATTAGTCAAGGGCAGAATACTGCTGAAAGGACTTTGGCAGAGTTGCTATTCAAAACCAGCATTCATGATTACAGGACAAAATACAGCCATAACTAATCTATACCTACTAAGTAATCTATACAGCTACAAATACTCCGTTGACTAAATCTACACAGTTACCATGATCATCCTACTGCAGCTTGTATGTCCATGCAAATCCTGATGTCATACACTGATATCTAATTGTCTTTCAGAATATTTACTAACTATTCACCTTAACTGTTTCGGAGAAATAGCAGTGCATGAAACACAACTGCACACTTAATTAAATTATCTGCAAAGACCATATAAAATAATACCATTGCACTCTTTGTGAAGCCATGCACGTTGGGTTAGCTTGCAAGTTCGTGCGAGAATCCACCTACCAGCATGGAAATCTGATTCTGGGCACCTGGGGCAAGTCATCAAGGTCAAGTGCATTATTAGACCTTGAGGCACCTGCCACTGCTGTGAAGCACTGCCATCTTGTGGCCACACATGTTCAGTACATTTTACGGCCTTAGGCAACTCGCCTTATCCTTTTCAGTTGTAATTAAAATCTTTAATATAAATTACGGACTTTTCTCCTGGTTAATTGGTACCAGCACAAAACAACAATTCAAATAAACACACGTGCTCTAAAAATACGAGGGATCTCAAGAGAGTTCTTTATCGGCATAATATATGACCATATTATGTACTTCACATAATATATATGTATGTATATATATATATATATCATTTTAATATACATTCTTTTGGCACAAATAATTAAAATTTACAGAAACATCAGAAATCTCCTGCATACTGTAACACTTAGAAGTCAAAATGAATGATATTAGGAAATGAAAGCCAAATGCTTTGTTCATTAATCACACACGCATTGCATTTCAATTGCGTAATACTCTTCAAGTATAGCACACTGGACATCTCAAGGGTACCAGTTAAATCTACCTGCAGACAGTCCTTGAGCCATCACTGAATGTAACGGCCCAATCCGCTGGTGAGAAGGCCACAATTATTTGCATTCTGGTTCCAGTCTTTAGGTGTATTTGGGATAATTTTCCAAAACATCCACCAACCATTGGATTTTCAGTAAAATATCCAAATATTAAATACATACAATAGTCTTGTACACCACACACAAATTCAGCAACATCGTTTCACATATATATCTCAGTCTGGAGGACCATCAGTTGTACTTTTGGTAAACCATTGTAAATTACAAAACTTAGCGAAAAATAAGCTTATGTGTTTAAGCATTCAGAAGACTTGAGCTTTGGCATATACAGATTGTCTTTGAGCCTGAATTCAAACAGAGCAACACAGAACTCCGGGACGAGTTGGGTTTGTGCTTATTGCACAGTCACAAATAAAGCGATTGACCACCTATTCAGAGAGCCTCAATCGCCTTTACATCAGACAACGTCACTTGTAACGTCCCTCATTTGAAGGCAGGGGAAACATTTTCACGTTTTGCAAGTCAGACTAACAGAAAATGATCTCCCATAATACTTGAAACACACAGAAAGTACAGAGTCGGACGAGAGAGTGGACATCAGCACAGAACAGGTGGTGGACATTAGACTGCACTGGAGACATCCACAACTCACCTAGGCACTTGAGAATCAGTAGTGGCTACAAGCAGATCTCACCTTAGCGAGAGGTCGCCAGATGCCATTAAAGTATGCTATCGCGATCCAGAGGTGAAGCCAGAGCTGAAAAGAGCACTAGGGGGCCATGCCTCTGGAGATGGACCTCAGTATATCACCTCTAACCCGCTCCCCATGCTGGCTGGCAGTACTGCACACATGGTGTGCGGTCTGTACCAAACTGTTACAATACTGCAGCGCTAAATATTCAGTGCGGAAGGATCGTAGAACAGCAGTGCTTTTTAAAAATAACTAATACTTAGTATTTTAAGAATATTTCACATAAGTACTCCATATACTCCAATCAATGGGAATATATCTGGGATTTAGTGTTTTAATCATGTATTGATTAGAATAAGCTTAGTGCCAATACGTTAAGCTCAGTTATGCAACAGCTCAACTAAGTAACAACGCACGCCTGGTGGTGACCTTTGACCTTATGCAGGTAACCTCCACACTTCCTTTTCAGCCACACTGCCATTTAACCTCACTGATGTCGTTAACATCCACTGATCGAGAAAACGCTCTCTCTCTCCCTCACACACACACACAAACACACAGCAAGTACACCAAGGACAATACTTTGCAAATGAACAGTGTGCTTGAATACAATACCTTGCATGTGCTTATATGTGTGCGAGAAAGTGCAAATATTTAAATAGAGGTTCAGCAGCCAATCACGAGCTTCCTATCCCTTCTCACTCCTTCTGGCCCTTGTGGGGGGAAGGGGGGCTTTTCAGCGGGTCAGGCCTCTGTGCCTGTGATCGGGAGGTCGCCAGTTGAATTCCGGTCCTCAGCAGAGTAGTCACGTCTCTGTTGGGCACTCCAGCAAGGCCCTTATCCTCCCGAAATGCTCCAGGGGTGCTGGATAAATGGCTTGAGCCTGCAAGCTTTGCTCTATCTATCTGTATGTCTCTCAGGGCAGAAGATGTACCTGTGCTTGAACTTGTGCAAATCGCAAATAAAAACATCATCTCATTTTTTTTTCTCCTTTTCTGTAATATAGGACCTCTCCTACAGAGGGCAGCACCTAACTACTAGTGCGTCCGCTGACTACCGGAAGTAGCCATGTTGCTGAAGCTCACGCAGCATGATCTGCATGAGGTCGAAGGTGGTGAAACTGATGCCCACGGCGAGGGGCCCCTTGACCCAGTTCATGCTGAGGCCTTTGTAAAGGCCACGCACCATGCCCTCCGAAGTTACAATCTGGTACATGGTGCCCAGGATGGTGCTGTAGGAGTGTCCAGTCACTCCCGCTGTCTGCATGCGACGACGCACCACGTCCAGGGGGTACGATGCTGATTGGCCGATGAGACCAGCGCACGCCCCGAATGCCAGTCGCTCGTAGGTATACGGCTGGGTCCTGCCTGTCTTCTCTGAGGGTCACACGGACAGGGAAGGACAGACAGAGGCCAGGCATGAGTGAAGGGGGTGAGGACAACATGATACACTTAACAGGAAATGACATCACTGCAACTGTACCTGCATGCAGCTTCTTCAGCGTCTCATAAGTGAAAAAGCTGAGGCCGGCGTAGGGCACAACGCCCAGGAGGGTGGGAATAAATCCTCGGTATAGTGTCTTGGGGCCCTCTTCCCGCGCGATCCGAATGAAAACATCGAAGATGGTGCCATACCTGCAAAAGGTATGGCAACGTTTTGTCGTCTTCTATTTCCGTTACGAAAAAGTGGCGCAGTAGCACAAGAAAGTGGTCATAGATGTTAAAATGTTCTTGAGCGTTTAATCTCATGATCCTGTCTCTGAGGCGAATACGGTCGATAATGTGAAAGGCTGTCAAGTGTCAATTTTGATAAGAGGTACGTACACTTCCTTGGGGGTGACCGCCATCCTGGCACGCACCAAGTCTAGAGGGTAAGTCATCGCAGCCGCAGTGATGCCAGCCAGAGATCCCGCCAGGAGGCGAGGGACAGGAGGCAGAGTCCTGACATGGGCAAAGAGATCAACATATGAAGTAATCGCTGAAGAAAATGAGGAGCGAAAGGCTGGAGATCCATAAATGGAAGATAGGGGGCGCCATCCCTACTGAACCGCTGTGCTGCTCAAGATAAGGTCATGCTTTTAACAGGATTAAGACAGTGTGTGCTGTAGAGAGCAGGGGAGCAGCCTTACTTTCCCTGGAAGCCGTAGTAGCTGCCCAGGATGCGTTTGTACTGCTCATGCGCGGTGAACTGGACAGCAGCGTAGGGGATGACACGCACCAAGGTGGCAGAGTTTCCCCTCCAGAGACTGAAGAAGCCTTCTGTCCGGTAGGTCCTATAGATGAATTTGTAGGCCTCCTGATGGAACATCCCGTTACATTGTCAATGCCATACCCACAATGCACCATAACCTTAAGTTTGCCTTCAGCTTCCTCTACACACATATCAATGTACTTACCTTAGCGGAGAATCTGTTTGAAGACACTAAAAAATAAAGAAGACCATTTTGAATATGATGGTCTTATGTGCAGCATGTCACTAATAGAGCTGTCATGATTACTCAATTAAACTCAATTAGAAAAAAACGTTGATTAAAATTGGCGTTCTCGATTACTCGGGAATATGGTAGATGCAAGACGTAGCATGACGGACGAGGGTCCAAGTAAATTCCATAACAGTACAAAGGCAATGCAACAGCACCTTAAAGGAAGACATCCATGAGTAGCGGATGCCCTGTATGCATGTCCTATGTAGACCTCCGTAGCATCAAGATTTGGGGAATAATTACTGTAAAAAGTAACAGTGGCAGTAAAACTGTATTTCACGCTATTATGGTTAAACTTCACAATTAGTCAGAGGTTCACATGCATGCCAAACCATGGGAGTGGATCCGTATATGGATTATGGATCAACTATATTCCGTAAATATATACAAACACACACACACACACACACACACACACACACACAATTTTAAGTTACTGAAGTAATATGTTTTCAGGGTAGGAGTTTAAAAGGCATGGTATCTGTATATGGTTTTTCCTTACATTTTATTTTATTTTATTTTCTATTAGTCTTCAGTTTAGCAAAGGCTTCCCAATTTATTTATAATAAAATCAAAAATTTCATTATTTGAAATCTTTTTGCCGTTTTTTGTATATAATACAAAGATTACTCAATTAATCGTCGGATTAATCAGTAGATTACTTGATTATTTATATAATAGATAGTGACAGCCCAAGTCTCTAAAAACACTAACATCTGGCTAAATAGACATTACCTTGGAACATGATCTTGGTTCGATCAAGGGGGGCAATGGCAGTTTTGGCGACAGCACCAGCTATGGCTCCCGAGACAAGTGAATTGGTCACCGAGAGACCCTGCCTGTAGCCCTGTGGGGTGGACAGAATCAGGTCAGGAGGCCGAGCACAGAGCATACCGATCACAAAGTGCAATCACATATATGTAGGGGTGGACAGGATCAGGTCAAGCGACCGAGCACAGAGCACACCAATCACACAGTGAAATCACATACATGTAGGGGTGGACGAGATCAGGTCAGGTGGCCGAGCACAAAGCACACCGATCACACAGTGCAATCACATACATGTAGGGGTGGACGGGATCAGGTCAAGCGGCCGAGCACAGAGCACACCGATCACACAGCGCAATAACATACATGTAGAGGTGGACAGAATCAGGTCAAGTGGCTGAGCACAGTGCACACCGATCACACTGTGCAATCACATACATGTAGGGGTGGACGGGATCAGGACAGGTGGCCGAGCACAGAGCACACCGATCACACAGTGCAATCGCATACATGTAGAGGTGGACAGAATCAGGTCAAGCGGCCGAGCACAGAGCACACCGATCACAAAGTGCAATCACGTACATGTATAAAAATTTACAAAAGAGCAAAATGTGCCCAAAATAAATAGCAGTACGATCTAGGAACACAGTGATCTCTGTCAGCCCGGCATGTTGTCTTTCAGTCTCCCTCTTTGGAGCAGCCGGTGTCTGAAATACTGTATGACATGAAACCTGGCATCCAGACAGGAGTTTGCTTACGAACTGGGGGGGGGGGGGGGGGGGCCCGGGTTATGAAGCCACGATGAAGCGGGCTTGTCAGAGGCGAGCGGGGGCACGGGAACCCAGAGACGCCGTCACTCAGCCCCTTTGGCATGGCCATCTCTGCAGCTCACCTCACCTTTCCCATCACAGCAGAGCAGTCATTAGATCCAGCATTTCCACAATAGGGTGCAAACCGTCCGAAACAGCTGGTAGCGATGCTGCTCTCAACAACCTGCCTTTAATGCGCCGCATTCACCCCCCGACTTGAGAGAGGGGGCTCACAGGGTTCCGACAGTACAGCCCCTTAACCGCAGTGACCCCCCTCCGGCAATTCGTCTTAGCTTCACACCCTGGCTGGCACTGTCCTGCTCTTGTGCCCGCAGATACAAGCAGGGCCATCACAGGCCATCACTCACCCTAAACCTCTCCGGGGAGACTAAAGCTGGCGGTCCCCGCGCAGAGACAGACGGGCACCCTCGGCCCCGCGCCCATCCAGCATCCAGTGCGACACCCTCTCGGGCTGGCGCCTTCCCAGAAATGATGAGCCGTTACAATAAGCCACTAGCAGCAAACCACAAAGAGTCACGTTCACACCTCCGACCGAGGGCGTCGGAAGGCGCCGCGTCGCAGCCGGTCCGGTCTGACACCAGCGCTGCAGTCTCTGCCTTCCCCCGGGACCGCCCTCCTACAGCCGTCGCCCCGGGCTCCCAGAGACCCTGGTGGAGGTCACCGTGGAAACCGGCCCCCGCCGCCCCATAAGCGAATGCGATCCGTCGGTGAGCGGCCCTGCCGTGAGCGGGCGTCCTGGTGGAGGCGAGCCAGAACGGAAGGCCGCGGGCAGATGGCAGGGGACCCGTGCAAAGCACTGTGGCTTTACTGTCAATGTGTCAAGGTGCTACCGGCTACCACGGGCCCAGAGCTCACTGCGAGAGAGAGAGACGCTGGCACAGGAGGCTTTAAATTAACCTGCCCCTGTGGCTGTGGTGTCTGATCCCCTCTCTGCGTGGAGCGTGACGCACTGTGCTGGGAGTCACAGGCAAAGCCCCAGCTGGGCTGAGGGGGCCACCAACACAGGCCCCGGGAGGCTCACCGGGGCACCGGCTGGGGGCCATGTGACGCCAGGGTGTATTTTTGGGCGACGCTACCCTCATCTCTCCAGCGACTGTAAACCCGACGGTCTTGAATTTTCATTCAAGCGGATGCATCGCTAGGGAAACGCGTTAAAAATAAACCTGTCGCCATGGACCACTGGGTGCCGTGACCAGAAGATCCAGGCGGACGAGAGAAGGGAAAAAAAAATAAAATGCAGCACAAAGCCTCATGCAACATCTGAGAGGCAAGCCAGCAGACTGTCAGAAGTGTGTGTGTGTGTGTGTGTGTGTGTGTGTTAGGGATGGCAAGATTTGACGATTTGCATTGGCGCACGACCAAAAAAGGTACACTAGATAACGGACTGCAGTGGCTCAGTGGGCTAAATCACCGTGCCTGTGCTCAGAACATTGCTGGCCGTCCACGGGCCCTTAAACAAGGCCCTTAACCCCTAGCTCTAGGGCCGCCGTGCGTTAGCTGACCAGTAATTTTACATCGATAAGATTAGCGCCCCCTCTCCATACCATCAAGCACTGTCTGCTTAAGAAGAATCAAAATCATACTATCGGTACTATACTGAATAGCACAGCGTGACCTCAGACTCCTTACCTTTAGAATCTCAAAGTAGTGCAGGCAGTGGTAGACGGGCGTGAGGAGCAGCCGGGGGAGGACGTACTGCACGGCCTCTTTGAAGCCTTCGCCTATGGACTGCAGGACAGCAGCATGCTCACCGTGTGCGACATACAGTTATCAGTGACACGCCGCAGGGCTCAGTGCCCGGGCTGGCTCTGAGCACCGCAACCGCGGCCACATGGCCTACCTGCAGGTAGAAGGCGGCCCCTGGTTTGGACAGCTGGCTCAGGAAGTGGTCCTGAAAGCCAGTCCGCAGGATATCCTGGGCGTACGCCTCGTACGGGTCGAAGGCCAGCTCCTGAGAGGGACACGCTCTCGTTAGAGGATGGTGGCAGCCCTCTAGCGCCTGAGAGGGCCTCATCACCTCAAGGGTACTTTATTATCAAAACCGTGCTGCTAATTAGCCAATGACTGCAGCTCACAGACCTGCATGAGGCCACAGATTACACAGCATGAAAACAAAATACAGTTCTGGGACTATTTTACAAATTCAGACCTCCTCATGACAAACTACAGTCATTAATAGCTATTCAGCTTGAAAAGCAATCAAAATCATGTGCAGTACACATGAAAACCTCTCCAGCATCATCATCATCATCATCATCATCATCAGAAACAGCTAATTTTCCTATATCCAGCACCCTCTCATGGAGGACGCCACAGAATGCCGGCACAGTGCAGTGTGACCCTTTTCCAGAACTGCCATTCTGAAAGATCTTCCAGAGACGCGTCGCTCACTGTAATGTAACAAGGCTCCTCTAAACAAACCGAAACTCTGGGGACGAAACAAGTAGACACCAAACATAATGATGCCCTAAGGCAGTGTTCCCCAACAAGATCCTTGGGGACTCACAGACAGCACACATTTTTGCTCCCCTCTGAGCTGGGAGCAAAAATGTAGACTTTTGGAAGATCCCAGGAGCAAAAAAGTGGGCAGGCTGCGGGTGCCCGAGGGCCAGATTGGGAAGCACTGTCCTTGGGCAAGGTATCTGCTTTCCCTTTTGAAATGACCATGCATTTTAGCAAATGCAATACGTCCTTCATTTCAAGAAGGTCCAAGCATATTCTGAAGCTATATAATTTACACACAAGCCAGTGGCCCCTCACCTCGGCCAGGTCCTCGAAACAGCTTCCTACCAGCGGATGAGGGCTCCCCTCATCAGTCATCTCCACGGTGTCCTCAATGAGCCCTAACAGCTTCAGCGTGAGCTCCTGGATGTCCACAATGCGGCTGAAGATGTTCTCCACGTCCTGCGGAGACAACGGGGAGGCCTAAGACAACAAGATACGGCAAAGTATGACAGCCAAAGACCCCATGATACTGCTCACATGGACACCCGAGCGGTACATGCGGGAGAAGACAGCCAGATGAACAATCTCCCATAAGCCTCCACTGCTGCCCAGGCACCTACGTGATGGGAGAAGAGCTTGGCGTTGGACACAAAGGGCTCCCGGAAGACCTTGATGATGAGGTTGAGGTCTCTCAGGTATTGCCGTAGCTCCGCCATGAAGGTCTTGACGAGGTCATAGTACATTTGCACACCGGACACCGAGGGCTCCTCATCCATGAGGGGAAAACCACTGATATCCTCCTCGTCTTGATTGAACATGTCCATCAGTACCTGGCAGCATGGGCAAACTCCATCATTACCCGCACATGGTGCATGGTCATAGCCTGTAAGAACATCTCTTCCCCAAACGATACAGCGGTGAAGCCTAGCCTTACATTTGCTCATAGGAATGGGGGGCTGGGATGAGACTCGGCTTATGGACCAAGAGGTCACCAATTCAAATCCCATCGTGTCCCCGCACCACCACCACTGTGTCCCTGAGTAAGACCCTGAACCCCAAGTTGCTCCAGGGAGACTGCAATTCCCTGTTATTGGGCAATGCAAGTCACTCTGGATAAGAGTGTCAGCTAAATACCGTAAATGTACGGAAGATAGAGACCTGGCTGGGAGGACTTGGCAACTTATTATTTTAAAGGAATACTAACTAGGTGCCTGTCAGGCTCATCTGTCCAGGATGATGCTAGTCAGCAGCAGTAAAACTCTGATCATATCCCATACCGTAATTACTACAAAGTCATTATGGCAAGCTGAGACAGACCATGCAGACAGACGTAAGGGCTGAAGATGCACTGAGGAGGATGCTGCAAGAGGCAAAACGCCCAAGGTCATGGACTAAATGTCCACCTCTCATTCGGTGAACAAGGGCTCAGTGGTGGTCATGAGTTCACAGCTCAGATCCGCTAGAGCAGTGTTTCCCAACCTGATCCATGTTTTTGCTCCCTCTCAGTTCCCTTCCAGACAGCCCACATTTCTGCTTCCCCCCTGCACCCGGTAGGGAGCAAAATCATAGAATGACTGGGTGTCCCTGAGGACTCAGCTGGGAAACAGCAAGCTAGGGGGTCACATATTGTTGAGGGAGACCGGGGACTATTTCTAAATAGGAAGGACACCCTGCAAGATCAAACAAGAGATGCCAGGCAAGGCGAATGCCCCACGCAGAATCCTGTAGCACATCACACAGAGCTTCACTGCGCCTAAAGCTCTGCAGACCTCTGGCCCACGCACCTTATCCGCACACATTGCCACCTTGATGTCCTGCTGGGAGATCTCGTAGTGTCGGATGTTAATGACATAGTTCCCGGCCAGCTTCAGGATGTCTGCGGAGATGTACTCCAATACCGCTACGATATAGACGGACACTTGATGGTCGATCTTGTAGCCCAGCACCTCCTGTGAACATTGAAAGGGTTACAGGACAAAGGTCTTTTCTTCAAAACAGCAATTTAGGCTGTACAGGATTCATGCCAAATCGGTGAAAAAAATCATAGTGGATATTTAAGGTGTTAAATATACATAACTATTATATAACAAAACCAATATAATATTTTGTATTTTTAGGTAAAAAAAAAAAAATCTACCTGAGCTCAGGATATCACACCCCATATAACAGAATTTGACGAGTGTCCTAACAGAAGGCTTACGGCTCCCCCTAATGGCTACTCCTCGTATTGCACAAATAACAGTGCACACAAAGGATCCATCCCCACTCAGGTCAACACAGCCGGAGACACCTTGAGAAGTGGGTGGATCTTATCCACGGGCAGCAGAGGGTTCCTCCTCTTCCTCTTATCTATGGCAGCCTGGGCGTCAGCGATGGCCCACTTGTCAATCGGGTGAGGGAAACTCTTCTGTACGCGCTCCTGAGAAGTGAGAGTGGGCTCATTAGTGTGGTCCAGGGTTATTTAGTTATAAAAGTAGCACATAATGACAAGAAAACACTGACAAATGGTTAAAAAAGCTAATGAAACTGAATCGGAGGCAGAGGTAACTGGTAATGGCCCTGGGCA
>JAODKM010000042.1:12773009-12785232 GCA_026780845.1 Petrocephalus sullivani
CCTCAAACACACCTTATTCAGCTCACCAAGCAATCGCAAGGTTTAGTAGATGTGTTTGAGCAGGGAAATCTGCAAACCGTGTCACAGACTGGCCCTCCAGGACCGGAGTTGGGGAACCCTGCTCTAGTGGGAGCACTTGCTGGTCTAAATGGTTAGGGAAGCATGCTTCTCATTAGAAGGTTGCTGGTTTGAGTCTCTGACCAGCAAGGTACCACTAAGGCAACCTGAGCAAAATACCCCCCCACACACACACACACACTAAATAACAGCAGCATGCACTGTAAGCAGCTGCATGAAGTTGAACGCATCCATTCTTTCTTATTATTAAATGGTAATTAACAATTCTCTTGTGAAGAAAATAACCATTACTAGTTTATTCTGTAATAATTTTTTGTTTGTTAGCTGTGGTATAAACAGGATAAATCACTTTGAGGTGGGCAGGCCACACAAGTTGTCATTGATTATTTTTGTTTAACCACACACCGCGCCATCATTTATTCCTTACATAATCACTGTCTTACCTTTGGCTGCTTCGATAATGATTTTCAGTCCATTATGTTCCACAACTATCATTTTAGCATGTTCATGGGCGTGGCCAAAGGGGACCCTGACATCATCATCAAAGGTCATGACCCGCAAGGACGTGCAGGCCTCCTTCACCAGCTCAGGGTGGCTGCTGTGTTCTGTGATGGCCCCTGTAAGTGACTGTAGAACTCCAGCCTTCACTAGATCCTGCCGGTTCTGCTCATGCTTGAGACAGCAGTGCCGCAGCGCGCGCACGACCAGCCCGATCACCGCCGGGTCCGCGTGACACCGCCTCATCACGCCCATCAGAAAGTCCTGCCCCTCGGCATCCAGAAGGTCTGGCTGTCCATCCGTCAGCACGGTGAGGGCCAAGAGGGCGGATAACAGGGCACCTTGGTCCTCCCCGGCCTTTTTGCAGCATGCTAGGATCGTGGGGTACGCTCCTTTCTGGGCAGCCAGATGGCGTTGGGCAAATCCCAGTTTGCATTGATCAGCAAAGAGCTTCAAATTACAACACATATTTTCAGATCCAGATGTGCTGGCTTCAAGTTGAAGGGACTCTAGAGCCTATTAAGACAAAAATACATATTTAATTATGTGGGCGACAATAGCGTATATTAATATCTTTATAACATTTACTTTTACTCAAGTAAATTCTGTTAAAAACTCTTTTATAAAGTATGTCGAAAGCCAGTATGTGTTCGAACCTTAATAATATCGTGCGTTTGTTCTTCCCTTTCCTCGTCTAATGCTGCAGTCGGCATTGCTTTCACAATATTGCTGAGATCCACGCCTGAAAACATAAACGTTATTTTTTGTAATTTGGCAGTATAGCGTAAAAACAATCACCCAGCATCATTATTGATAAGAAATTCCATTCCGATTTTAAATAATCACCTTGAGACTCGAACTGCTGAATTGCCTCATTCAGCGCTTCGTCCGGATCCATCTCAAATTCCTCGATGTTCTCCCTGACCACGGCATCGAAGGTCTCCTGGGTGATCTTGCGATTTGCCATCTCAGACGTCCGTGCACCAAGGCAACTACAAAATAGTGATCAATTACATACCATTGCTCTTCAAAATACGTCAAATGAGAGTAAAATAATGCGTCTGAATACTGACAATAAAAACTGGTATTGTGCATCAAATGTCAGAAAGCACATTACCAAAATGCACAAAGATGAATCCGCGCGTATGCTTAGCTGATTAGGAGACCCTCGTAGTAAAATATAGTATCGACTATCCGGGCTGTATCGATATACGGTTTAAACAGTCAGTTTTTCCCAGACAAATTTCTGCTAACAATGCACCAGTCACTGTAACTTACCCACCACCCGCAACTGTCAGCTGGAAACAAGCGAGATCCCTATGCGCGACGCCGAATGCAGTACGCAAACGCCGTAAGATGGCATTTTCAGCTACGTTTGCGCATCCGCCTTGGCGGAAGTAGTACGTGAATGGCAGGATGAAATGGTACCGGCTGCCTAAACGACTCGGGTGATCTATGTAGCCGAATTAACAGTTCCGCCAATTTAATGCCTCGTGTTCCAATAAGTGAATTCACTTCGTCGTTCTCAGTCTAAGTGTTCTGGTTGTATAATATGTCACACCTTTCACTGTGGTAAAAGGCTGTGTGTTTACAATGGTATTATTCATAATAAGAATCGATAAATAATGACCTGTCATACAGAGCATTTTAATAATTAGACCCATCTATGTTTGACATTTTATCATTATCATATACATATATATATAGGTGTGTGTGTGTATATATATAGGTATATAGATAGATAGATTATAGAGACAATTTTATTAATCCCGGTGGGAAATTAAGTTGTCATAGCAGCCAGGCACATTAAACAATTCAAAGCAAGATTAAAACACAATAAAACATTAAAACACTGGGATATGATGCTGTAAAATAAAGTTTCGATGCGTTTAAAGGCTACGCTATTCAACTAAAATACTGCAGTATTATTTAAAGTAAAATTAAATATGGTAGAGGTGTACAGCAACTGTGTTTTATAAAAATGGAAAAGCAACCACGTTTAACTCAAATATTCGATAAACTGCAATATTCCCCCCATCCAGCCATGGGCTGGTCTGCATTTCTTATTGGGTGACTATTTGGGTGACTACATTTCCCGGCGAGCCTTTCGCCTCGGCTTGTTGTGTTCTCGTTAGCCGAAATCCTGCGGGGATGGAGTAGTGCTAGGCTTGTTGTTGTTGTTGTCGTCGTCGGCAAAATGGCGTCTGGCGGTGAGGCCCCGGAGTCATGGTACCTAGCTCTGCTCGGTTTCGCGGAGCATTTCCGCACCTCGAGTCCGCCCAAAATTCGCCTTTGCGTCCACTGTCTCCAGGCTGTCTTTCCGTTTAAGCCCCCGCAGCGGGTCGAGGCCCGGACTCACCTCCAGCTCGGTTCCGTACTGTATCACCATACCAAGAACAGCGAGCTTGCCCGGAACCATCTCGAAAAAGCGGTAGGGTCCTGCCTGGGAAAGGCCGGGGATGTGATGGCTAGCCGGGGGACGGGTAGGCCGCGTCCGTGTCAGGCGACCGGAGCAAGCGACTAACTAATCAAATATACCGCCAAGTGTAGCCTGGTGTTTTTGGAGACTTTTTCCCCGGAGTGTCACGTCTAGTATTTCAATTTTATCACGTTAGTCATGTTCTGGGTATTTCTCTGTCCCGAATTGGCATGTAAGTTAATGACTCGTATAACTGTGGGGCACCATTGTCACAAATTAGTCTGGTAACTAACTGTCTGCTTACTGCTCACTTTTATCGCACCGAACTCAACTCGGGGCGCGGTGATGCTGTTATTTCAGTAACATTTTAATTTCGCTGCTGCACCTTAGGTTTAACATTTGTACTTGGTTCGCCGCGAAATAACTTAGCTAGGCATTGCTGTAAGAATTTGAGTAAGTTAGGCTGGAAACTTGCCTCGTTAGCTGAGCATCATTTCACAGCATCGTGAGGTTTCTTCATTTCACTAATATCTTTTTTTTTTTTTTTTACAGTGGTTTATATCTCAACAAATATCCTTCTCATTCAATTTTGTCATTGTAACTATGCGGCTAGCCAGCGACTTTTGATTATTCTGTCTTTTTCTGTGTATGTTATGGATTGCAACTTGTTTAAATATTTACACATTGTACTTAAAAAAAGGTGTTATACCTTGTGAATGACCAAAAGCAGGGAACTGTCTTTTTTTTAGTATGAAGTATCCATGAGCTGTAAATATCCTTAACCATGACATTAAGTCCCTCAGTTTGAAGATGTTAAATTTGAGGCTGCAAGTCTTCTTTCAGAACTCTATTGCCAACAGGTATGTATTACATGATATTTATTATGCTACCTGTTAATTGTTTCTGATTATGGGCAGTTCCATATAAATGTCAACAGCAAACTATTTTTAAAATGTTTACTTATGTCCATTTGCTTCATTTCATTGTTAGATCTTGCTTAATTACCATTTCAATTTAAATATAAAAAAATCATGCAAGTAAGTGATTTCTATAGGACTTGTCACATAACACCAATTTTTCCTTATTTTTTTCCTCAAAAACAACAACATATTTTCAGTTCTATGCTTCTTGTGTCAATTCAAGTCTCTGCCATGACACACTATGCTTTCATCAGTTGTCTTTAAAATTTAGAGTTTGTAGAAACTCTGTAGTTTTCTATAAAAGTCTTAATTTGATGTCACATCCATTACACTGATATAATGCTGTGTATTTCTAACAAGTACATTTTATATATTAATATTCAGGATTTGTCTGTATTCAGCCCAAGAGGTTACATGAAAAGAGATGCAAATTGAGTCATTGATGCTAAGCTTGTCCATGCTCTGAGGCATTTTGTTTGTCAATATGAGTCTAAATGTCACATCCATAGCGCTACCAATTCCCTGCTGCCTTTCTTCACAGGGATCTTAAATGCCACTTTCTCAGTGGCTACTAATATATTAATGCTGTTTTTTTCAAGGTCTACAAGGATTTTTAATCTAATTCAAGTGACTCATAAATAAGCTATTTTAGTTGTTATTGTATTGAAAATTCAAACACTTTGTTTCTCTGTGTCTGGATGTAAGAA
The DNA here is from genome assembly GCA_026780845.1 of Petrocephalus sullivani. Classification (NCBI taxonomy): domain Eukaryota; kingdom Metazoa; phylum Chordata; class Actinopteri; order Osteoglossiformes; family Mormyridae; genus Petrocephalus; species Petrocephalus sullivani. The sequence continues at coordinate 12,777,632 of JAODKM010000042.1, forward strand.
TCTCGTGGACTCTGCCAAACCTCTTCTACGCAAGGCCATCCAGATTTCCCAGCAGACTCCGTACTGGCACTGTCGACTGCTGTTTCAGCTGGCTGTAAGTCCTCAGTTTAACCTTCCTGTTGGAGGTTAGATGTTTGAGGTTTTTAGCCATTTCAGCAGCTGGATGTCTTACCATTATGTATTTGAGAAGTAGTTTCCTAAAATAGGGCTTAAACCCACATTGTCATAGGTGCTGCTCCTAAACCAGCTGTTTGATAACTAGACAGTCTGGGCCTTTTTCAAGTGCTGCTGTCTATGTTGTTTGTCAGCAACTGCACACGCTGGAGAAGGACCTGGTGTCTGCCTGCGACCTGCTGGGGGTAGGGGCTGAGTATGCCAGGGTGGTCGGCTCCGAGTACACCAGGTATGTTCCTTTGCTGATAATCATTAACTACTGCTACATTCTACTTTATTTATTTAGCTGAAGTTGTAGCTTAAGATAGATGATTGATAGATTGATCCGGAGGGAAATTATAAAACTGTATAACTAAATGGCAATGACACTCATAAACTATATGCAGAAACATAACAGAAAAGGATTTTTTTGTGAAATTAAATTGGACAGACAGAAGTATAAGAATCATCAATGTAATGCAGAACTTAATTTTGTAAGACCTCTACATTTCTGGGTTGTTTTATTGTCATTATTATTATTATTTTTCTTTTTGTGGCCTGTCATGCAGCGAGGTAATAATGCTATGCTGGGTTGACCTTTGACACTGAAAACTGACCGTATGATTCTGTGTAATGTGCCAAAGGTGACTAAGGCTCTCTTATTGCAGCTAGGGTTGGGCTCGGGTCGGGGTTTGTATTGTCGGTTTATTACCGCAAGATGATCCAGATTATCGGTAATATGTAAACACGTGATCATGCGTGTGAACACATTTATGTAGCATATTTCGCATTTACGTTTACAAGCGATACACAGGTACTGTTTGATTAAAGTCCTGTATGGCCTTTAATTTCCCATAATTAGTTTGCATGTTTTTTTTTTTTTAATGTTAGTTTCTATTTCGCAGGGCAGAGATACTGGACAGAAAACTTTACAATCTAACACAAGTCTAGCACGTGAAAGCCCTTTTTATCCTGTGTTTACAAATCATGTCACATACAACCAACCAATGACATGCCAAACCTACTTCATAAAATTGCAGTGTTATTTTAACTTTAACTTTTTTTGTAATATATTGTTATACCCGGAGTAAAAAATTGATTGGGGAAAAATACTGTATTTATTGATATCAACTATCTATCCAACCGCAACTAAAACCTGCCTTTTGGTTACATGCATGACCTGCAGTTCTGTGTTTCTGTGCTTTGCAAAGTGTGATAGACTGCTAATTGGAGCAGTGCTGGTTCCTGCAGTGGTAAATGTGTGCTTACAAATGTCTTTGTATCAGTCATAAGTTCTTTGCTTTTCTTTTTAAATTTTAAGTAATGTCTCTTTTCTCCCTTGTACAGAGCACTGTTTCTTTTAAGTAAAGGAATGGTAAGTAATGTCATATCAACTTGAATAAGCATGTAATGGCTGAGTCACATTTGTTGTTGGAAAAACACAGCCATTTTTTCCTCGTTGCTTGGATATAATGTTCATGAGTTGCTTGGTGACCCCAGTTATGGTGATGCGTTACTGCCGCTCGCAATGCCTGCAGCTGCTGCTGATGGAGCGGAAGCTGCAGGAGGTGCATCCCCTGCTCACCCTGTGCGGCCAGATCGTGGAGAACTGGCAGGGAAACCCCATCCAGAAGGAGTCCCTACGGGTCTTCTTCTTGGTGCTGCAGGTCACGCACTACCTGGATGCCGGTCAGGTGGGGACCACATTTGTTTGCCTAGAATGCAGAGTTAAAGGATTGCATGGAGATAGATGGTTGAGTTTGTGGATGAGTTCACTCAGTGGATTAGTGGTTGATAAACGGGAGCATCTGACTATGGTATTATCTTTTTCAGGTTAAGAGCGTCAAGCCCTGTCTGAAGCAGCTACAGCAGTGTATCCAGACTATCTCCACTCTCCATGATGACGAGATTCTCCCCAGCAACCCAGCCGACCTCTTCCACTGGCTACCTAAAGAGCATATGTGTGTACTGGTCTACCTGGTAAGCTCTGGCCCGTTCTCTCTCTCTCTTGTACGCTGCATGTGTCCAGTGTTACACACAAACCAGTGGCTTTTGCTTCTGATAATAAGTGCCCTGGTTATATCTATAAATCACCTGACCCGTCCCATTAGGTAATATAAGTACTGACCCCCTACATTGACAGCTTAATCACAGGAAACTTTTTGGGATTTCATTCATGAGCAACTATTAAATGTCATGACATTCTGGGGTAATTGTTAATTTACCATCCTTCAGCCCTAATCAGGTGAAGCAGGTGGTGATTCACAGCTTGCCGTAGGTGTCCTTTATATGTACTGAGTCTTTTTGTGTGTGCTTGTGTGTGCCTTGCAGGTCACTGTGATGCACTCCATGCAGGCCGGCTACCTAGAGAAGGCACAGAAGTACACGGACAAAGCACTCATGCAGTTAGAGAAGCTAAAAAGTGAGTGAGATGCTCAAAGACTAGCGATGGGAGAAATGAAGCTGGGCATTTCCCTGCAGAGGTCTGTGCGAGCAGCTGAGCTGTGTCGCAGTGTCGCTGTGTCGCACGGGTTAAATGCAGAGGACGCATTTCACTATTGTGCAATGAGTGCTGTGCTTCTTCATCAGCCTAAGATATCACTAGGACTGTGTATCTTCAGGCGATGGGCAAGACAAACTCTTATTACGATACAGGGCGGCAATACACAAACCACTCTGTGAGACATAAAAAAGTAAACTTGTGATAATTATCTCGATTTATTTGGATATTTTCGGAAGTGAAACCCCAAAATATTTTCATACTTTGGCTGTGTACTTAGCAGGGGCATTTTGGGAAGTTTTTTCCTAGACTCTGTGGTTTACAGAGAAGTATATTATCTATATGCTGTTGATGACATAGGTCTAGTCCTGAAACAGAAGTTCAGAATAATGTTATTAGTCTCCACTTTTTATTCATTTAAGATTTGGCGATTTAAAGTTCAAATAAAGACGTTTTCCATATCATTACATTTGTTTGATAGCAGAAATATCTTTTAAAGAGTTACCATGATTGATCAATTGGTGGTGAAATTCGGAATACCTAACTAGTGCACAACTAGTTAGCTGTGTGACATATTTGTTCTGCAATTAGAGCTTGCTATAATAGCTGATGGAAAAATAAAATAGCCTGGTAAAAATTATATCTGTGGTAAAAGTATAAACATCAGGCATCCATATTTTGTGTTACTGCAGTCTTGTTACTGAATACAGTAATAGAATTCACAAAGATTTCTCGTATAGCAGTTCAGATCAACTACTCCATTGTATTAAGGTTTTTGATAAAATAAACCTTGGCAAAACTATAGTCTGTTTAAAAAATGATAAGTGCGAGATTATTATTACTCTCTTAGAGTAATTTCGTAAGAAATACAAATACTTAACATTAAATAAAATAGGGATGCTGAGGACTGGAATCGTTGACTGCACATTCTCTCGTCCTGCTGGGCCACAGATTGTACGTGTTTCATACATGACATTTTTGGAACAATGTTTAAAAACAATGTTTTGTGATAATCCAGAATAGGTAAATTATAACAAGAAATAAATGAGCTCTGCAGTTATTTGGGGGGGGGGGGGGCGAAAATTTGTACTCAGATTTTAAGCATTGTTTTAAGTGCCCAAGAGTTTGGACGTTCGCTACACCCCGAGGATATAGATCCACTCATTGATACTATAAGCTTCTCTATTTTCTGGTGTATTTTGTTTGCCCGTATTAGTCTCAGTGTCACATCTATGACGCTGGAATCGCCCATTCTGAGTGGGATCTGTCCGGTGCTTTCTGTCATTGACATATTTAAGCCGCTCTCCTTTGATCACCTTATTTGGTGCCTGTAATTAAGGTGTGGTATTCCTGAGTCCCAAACAAACATGTTACTGCCATTCCTTGACCTTGTTATTGTTATCATCCATTATGTCACTGCTGTGTCACCTGCTTACTCTGCCGCCGTGTCCGTTCCAGTGCTGGACTGCAGTCCCATCCTTTCTTCCTTCCAAGTCATCCTCCTGGAACACATCATCATGTGCCGCCTTGTCACCGGCCACAAAGCCACGGCGTTGCAGGAGGTCAGTGACGGGCCGCTTTGGGCCCAATTCTGCCTTACATTTGGTGCTCTTGACAGGAGGCGGGGATCTCGGGGGATTCAGCCAATTGAAAGGATGTGATTTGTGGGGTGGCTCATGCTCTGAGTGTTATTTTGCTGTTATCGTGTTTTTAATGGTGTGTTTCAGACTGCTCGCTTAGCCCTGGCTTGTGTGTTACGTGTGTAGTTACCTTGCTCCTGTCTTGCCTCAGATCTCCCAGGTGTGCCAGCTGTGCCAACAGTCTCCCAGGTTATTCTCCAACCACGCTGCTCAGCTCCACACTCTACTAGTGAGTCCTTCTCTCCTGTCTGATTGGCTGGCCCTTCCCTAGCAGGCCTCTAGCGGCTAGTTTCAGGGGGCTGGACGTTCTTCTTAATTTATCGTTACTGTGGTGGAAATTTCAGCAATCATTCGACAGTTTTTTTTGTTGCTTTCAGATTTGCACATTTGGTACGTGTTTGTAAATTAGTCCTTCACCGTTTCATCTGACCTGTCCTGATTTCAAAATAAATCGTACTTGAAACCAGCGGATGTCTTTAAGAGGGAAGCTAACCCATCCCATGGTGCAGCAGCATTTTTCTGGGTTCCATACCTTCACCGGCTGATTTGTAAGTCTTTTGTCTTGCCTACAGGGATTGTACTGTATCTCTGTGAACTGCATGGACAACGCAGAGGCACAGTTCACAACAGCACTCCGGGTGAGTGCCCGCTTCCTCGTCCGCAGTGTCACACAGCGCCCCCTGCAGGCTGTGGGGGCCGGTGGCGGAGCGCTAACTCTCCCACCTCTCCCCCCCCAGCTAACCACGCACCAGGAGCTGTGGACCTTCATTGTGACCAACCTGGCGAGTGTCTACATCAGGGAGGGGAACCGACAGCAGGAGGTCAGTGTGGAATGCAGTCGGCCCGAAGCTCCACATTTTGTTATCAGGCTGCAGGGCGGAGAAGTTCCGTAAACTGGCACAGTGAGATGCATTTATTAAACTGGCGGAGTGGGGGACAGGTGTCGGGAAGGGTTCTGATTTAGCTTTTTTTCTTTGTGTAGCTTTACAGTCTTCTGGAGAGAATCAATCCCGATCGCAGCTTTCCTGTAAGGTAAAGAGCTCGCTGTTATCGCGCGAGAGATGTGCGCTTAATATCTGCAGCTCAGAGCCGTCTACTTGCTTCGAATGTCTGTAATTCTCGGTCTCCCTCACTGCAGCTCCCACTGCCTGCGAGCAGCCGCTTTCTACATCCGAGGACTTCTCTCCTTCTTCCAGGGGCGTTACAGTGAAGCTAAGTGGGTACATCGTTCCTAGTGTTGGCCTCGTGCTGTTTATGGCCGTGAAGCCCCTCCTGAGTGACCCTCTCCCGCATTCCTTTTCAGGCGGTTCCTGCGGGAGACGCTGAAGATGTCCAACGCCGAGGACCTGAACCGCTTGACTGCGTGTTCTCTTGTCCTGCTGGGACACATATTCTACGTGCTGGGAAACCACAGGGTGAGATATCTGCTCTTACTTGATGGCCCATGTGGCATCTTCATGAAGAGGTGACATTTCACTCTCTCTCTCTGGCTGCTGTAGAGCTCTCCTCAAGTGCATCTCAGGTACTCAGGAGCTGTCAAAACTGCCTATGCCAACATCTCACTGAGTTTTGATCTCTATTGTCCCTCCGGAAATTTACAAAATGATGGAGTTTGTGAGACCATGCATGCGGTGCTCTTCACCAATGCTGTGTTTTCCCTATTTTGATCCACAGTGCCGTATAGTTTTTGCTGTGGCTGCTCGCTGTGGCCGCACAGGTTACGTGTTCACCTGATGCGATGTTCACCATGTTCACCTGATGTGTGCTCTGATTGGTTCGACTGACATGAGTGGTTTGGGTTAACATCTTCAGACAGGACAGATACAGCACTGCAGATGCTACCTTCCAGCCTTCATTAGACTTTTCTTTCCCTTGTAGGAGAGCAACAACATGGTTGTCCCAGCAATGCAGCTGGCAAGCAAAATCCCAGACATGTCTGTTCAGCTGTGGTCCTCAGCCCTCCTGAAAGGTACATTCACGCATTTAGACCCGTTTCCTGTCATGATTAATCTTGTTTGGTTAAACCTAAATGTTCCAGTCAATAACAGTCATGATTACACATGTTAAGCCTTTAGAATGTTGTGTATTTCCTTACTTGAATGTTGTATGCAAGGTAAATCAATGTATTCTGTAAAAATCAGTATATCCTTATAGCTAGTCAGGATACTGTGGTCAAAATAGCTTGAATTTAAAGCATTGCATTAAGAGTTTTCAGTGTCCTAAGAATCTATAAACCTGTGCTGGTGAGGGACACCATTATTGCTGATTCCTGACAAGGAATTTGTTCTGCACAAGAGCTTCGGCAGTGAGTTTTAATGAATAAAAAAAAAAACCAAAATAAAATGCTGACAGTGCTGTTCACACTCCATGCCCAGATTTGAACAAAGCCTGTGGGAACACCATGGAAGCACATGAGGCGGCCCAAATGCACCAGAACTTTTCTCAGCAGCTTCTTCAGGACCACATTGCTGCCTGCAGCCTCCCAGAACACAACCTCATCAGCGTGAGTACAGCCTGCCTGCACTCGGTGCAGACCAGTGGGCAACCCGGATATACAGGCAAACCAAAAACTAGAGTCTGCGCTGATTAGAAACTAACTGAACTTTTGATGGAAGCTTTGGTTCTGCAAAGGTGGTTCTATGCTCAATTGTAATGACTGAGAGAACTTAAAAAAAATTGAAAACTGGTAGTTTTGTGCTTTGCTGCTCCTTTAAGGCACGATTTGGATCTGCTGCTGAACAGGGCCATCTTGGTCTTGTCCTAGTTGTGTGTTCCAGTTCATCCCAAAGATGCTCTCTTAGGTTGAGGCCGGGACACTGAGGTGGACACACTAATGTTCCCCGTTTATCTCTGGGAAAATAAAAGCATTTTAGCGTTCTGCTATTAGAGAAGAGTCTTCATTGATATTTGAAAAGACCTGCTTAATAAGACCTGTGCATAGCATGAACCCTTTTTGAAATATTTTGGTGTTTTTCAAAGCAACAAACATGTGACTCTTGATAATAGCTTCTGGAAGAGCCGTAGGATGTAATACCTGCCTCCTTTCTTTGCATCCCGCATGGCAGTGGACAGACGGCCCACCACCGGTACAGTTTCAAGCCCAGAATGGCCCTGCCACTAGCCTGGCCAACCTGCTGTGAGTCCAGCCAGGGCCAGAGCCATGCCCACACTGTGAGAGGGGGACCGGCCCACTCCTGAGTGCAGTGCTTCAGGCCAGAGTCTTTTTATTGACGGCCCCCTAGATGTGCTGTTAAGGTGAGGGGATCACGAGGGGGGGGGGGGGGGGGGGGGGTGGGGGGGGGGGGGGG
>JAODKM010000042.1:12785306-12795453 GCA_026780845.1 Petrocephalus sullivani
AAGCCACTGAGATGGTGACAGAGAAGCCTACCTCAAGAAAAAAATAAAAGGTTGTGGGTGGGGGGAGGGGCGGAGCCTGATGGGATTGTGGAGGGGGGGGGGCTGCAGAGGGGGCGGGGCTGCAGAGGGGGCGGGGCCGCGCCGACCGCTCCCAGGCCAAGGCAAACACATTCCAGCTGAGTGAGGAAATGATGAGTCATCAGGGAGCCCGAACAGCTTCCCATCAGTGCTCCTCCAACACCGAGTCTGCTGCAGGCCCTGGAGCTCTTGGAAGCCCATCTCTTGGTGTTGATCTCCAGCTTGGGGTGTTGAGTCAGTCTTTTTCGCGGCTTGGGGTGGTAGTATGCCACTGCAAACTGATGTTACACAGAGTGCTCGGGACATTTCCTGCTCTGTACCCACCATTGTGATAAACCAGTGAACTGGTATGTACTGATCTAGGGGGGTCATTTTACAGAATGTTAGTCGAACATGCATACCCCTTATATAGGACTTACTTGCATTTGTTACTTTTAAGGAAAACTCTTTTTTTAGAGCTTGATTTACTCAGAGTGCGACTGCAATGAATGCAGAAAATGCATGGGGGGGGAAATGTAAGTTTGGTAAACGCAGTTTTATTGACGGCATACAGATCTTTTTAAAATGTAAAGAAAATAAATTGGTATTAGAGCAACTTGGCATCGGATAGGCCAGAAATGGGGGAATTTGCCATTTTGATTAGGAACTCGCAGGTCAAGAGCTGATACAGAATTTATTTTAGTTCACCTTTCTTTTTGATATATTTATTTGGGCTTAAGTGCAGGGAGACTTCCTGCATGACCCTCTCTCACCAAGTGCAGTCCCTTGATGGACCAGCAGCAGTCATCTGAGTAGCATCTGAGCAGTTTGCTGGGGAGGCAAAAGCCTTTTGTAATATTCTAAATTATTTTTTTTAAACAAATGATAGGCATTTTGTAACCTGTCATGTGTAATACTTTTTCCGGAGTATCACTTCACTTTATGTCAATTATATTTGAAACACATTATTAGTTTTTTTGTATTGTGTGTGTCATGCAGGTTCCTATTTTAGCTGTACAGATCATGTTTGAACAATATTTTTGTTTATGAAGATAAACATCTTACGCTCAATTCTGTAGTTTGAACAAAAATCCATTTATTGAATTTTGTAAAGTTTGAATATTTGTATACCACAGTAATTTTTTTCATTTGCAAATACTCAACCTTTAGTTTGTATAAATATTGCAAAATGCTGAAAAAATTGTTTAATCTTAGTTTTTCTTCTCAATTAGTACATTGTTGTATAATAACATTTGTTATGATAAAATTATTAAACCTTTAAATGTCAGGTATGTAATGTATTTTTAACTGTCCTATATAGACAAAATCAAGAACTATAAGAATAGCAACTCAGTGTTTATATTTTATGTCTACATTAAAAGACCAGAATACAAAAACTTTGGTTACTGCCATATTCTTATTCCTGTCTTTTTGAATGCTATTCATCCCCCCCCCCCCAAATATCAGGAAATTTTTCAAATAAAATTGGCAAAAGTATCATGACTACCTTTGCTGTTTGTAGCTCTTATAAATCCAAGTCTCTTATTTCCCCCTACAAATCAACGAAGTCACAGGAAGATTTGGGAAGTGTCCCACTGGAGTTTCCCGATTAATTAATCGAATCCAAACGTGAAAGGCCATCTGAATGAGGTCAGCTGTTTTTTGCTATAGGTTCATAATGGAACAGTATGATCAATAGCTACTGTGTGTTCTTAGTACAGCTGTAGTGCTTTAAAGGCAGTGTTAATGCTCCAGTCATGCCAGGGTGACTACTGTGTTTACACATGGTAGATAACACCGGAGAGCATGCACTGATTGCATAAGTGTAAGAGTTCTTGATTTTGACAACCAGCAGTTTGAATGGGACATTGCTGGGTATGTTACTTGATTGTCACAACAACTTAAAGAAAAATTTGTCAAGATTGTGCCCAGCACTATTAGTGAAAATGTCAGGCTGGTTTGGTGAGGAACAGGGACACTTGGAAAATTGTATGTGTGACTGTGACCACTGAACATGTATCAAGAATTCAACAAACCAGCTGGTGCCACTTTAAATCCTTTACCGATATAATTGAAGTCGCAAGCAGGTAAACATGGTGGCAATAAATGTCATTAAAGTTTCTGTTTGTTGCTAACTCTGTTGGCTATTGCTTTCATTTTGGAAGTAATCTTGATAGGCTTCAAAATAGTCATATAACTGGCAAATCCCAAATGATCTCTGCAGCAGATACCTAAAATAAAGCTAATTAGCATAATCTGGAGGTCAAACATTTCTCTTCAAAGTTACCTGAATAACCTGTAAATGAATGAAATGTATGCACCTGCTTCAAAAGACTAAGACCACAGATTTTACTTACTTGGATCATGCCTTGAATTAAGGGTCATACCAAAGAGTGTAAAAATATTGCTCTATGGAAGCATTAATAAAGCCAACATGCAAGAAGAACTATATTGAAGTTAAGTAATGTGCCTGCAATTTTTTTTTCCATGGATTACTGGAGTATTTTAACCAAGAATATCACACATTTTAACAGCTGATTTTATCTTATCTTACAAACCCTTCAAGCTGAGGTTAATTATAATTAGCATTTCACTAAATGTACTGAAGATGATGTATATAGCATTGTACACTATTCACTGTTGTATAGTTTTTAATAATTTACAGTTAACTCCTGGCGGAAATTTCAATAATAATCTTTCACTGGGAGCTTGTTCATTTGTCCTGAAAGAGAGACTACTTCTGTGTCTCCATTGCTGAAACTGAATAAAAGTCCCTATCGAGAGCTGCACTGGAGTTATCTGCCATGGTGAATTGCAGTGTGGAGAGCTGCCAACACTGAGGTCAGTCTTGCGGGCCTGGTCACATGATCGCCTTTATTTCCAGCCTGCTGTGCGGTAGCTGTGACATTCCTCTGATAAGACTTAAACTCAGCAGGTTCTGTGCCAAGGGTTAAAGAGAAATCCTACCATTTGTATTTAAGTCACAACAGTAGTGAATAATTGCCCTAAATCACTCTTGAGAGGGAATTACAAATTCACAAGAGAAACCATGTTTGCTAGTGATGCTTATTAGGTAATAGGTGTCACCACTGAAACTGCCTTCAGAGAAGACACTTCCTGCCAAATAGTGAGTCCAGCTGATTGTGACAGGGAGGGGTACTTCCTGCATTGTTACTGTACCTTAATGGGGATTAACTCGAGGCCATTTTTTTTTAAGTCAGCCATTACCTTGCACAGTTCAGCCAGGTACAACACCCAGTATGAACAGCTGAAAGAATTTTTGTTTAACTGTATGATTTTAATTACACTTTGTCCAGCCATTTCAGTTTAACGAGACATGACAGAAATTGTTTCATTTTTGACATAATGAGGATTATGCACATTCCAGTAAGATAAAGCTGCCAGGTTTTTTTACTTTACCTTTTTTTTTTACTGTCGTTCCACTAATTTTACAGTCCAGTAAATGGGACCTGAATAATCTGATTAAAGACCAATAACAATAATATTGTCACACTTAAGCATGTAGGTGTCAACTAAAAGAAATACATATTTGTTCTTTTGCCATGCAAATGATACAAAGGCTTTTTTCATCCAGAGGTCTATGTGCAGACTGGCTCTCCAGTCAGCCTCTCTGAGACATGAGCTCACAGGTAAGAAGTACTCTGGACTGCTCAGCCAGCTTCCCCGAACATCCTAGAGGGGTCTGCCCATGTGCCACCTCTGGTCAGGTGGCCTCTGTTTATCAGTTGCGATGAAAACAATGGGTCACAAGTATGAACCATGGTAATGCTTCTGGTGCTCGTTTTTTTTTTTTTTTTTTTTTTTTACTGAAAGTAGACCTGGTTAACTTCATGCAGTCTGATGTACTTACACTGGCATATTCAATGATTATGGGATTATGGTCAAACATGTAAGACCCACAGAAGTCGGAAGAGTTTGTTTTTTCATTACTCGAAAAACCATGAATTAATAGGACAGTCTTGGCTCAGCAACAAAATATTATTTAATGCCATACTAAAGGGGGATTTTGCACATTGGCAGGAAAATAAGCACAAAATTATAATGTCATTATAAGTGATTTAAGTAACAAAAGGATCTTTTCTGCTTTCCCTTAAGGAAAGTACTCGCTTTGGGATGCTCTACTGAAATATACAGGTGCATAAAAAGTTAAATCACTTTAGATCAGTGTTTTCCAATATGGTCCTGAGGGAACAACAGACAGTCCAGATGTTTGCAAAAACGGTGAGTGTCTGTGGTTCCCTGAGGACTGGGCTGGGAAACACAGATATAGATCAGCATCAACCAAGTAATTCACCCGTCCATCCAACTGCTTATCTTAGTCAGGGTCACAGGTCAGCCAGGAGATATCACAAAACAGAGAATACATACACATAGTTCATCTATTTTCTAATGGCCTTCCAGGCTTATACTTTCCATGCAATGTTGCATGCAAGAAAATATATTTCAAAATAATTTCATTTTTAGCATTTACATTGAGCTTTTATCTTTTATTTTATTATTATTAAAATGCACGTTTCACTATTATATTAAGTGTGTTGTAACCCACACTCTATGCAGGACACTTCAACATAGTATTACTTTCAGGGTTAAAAAACATTCAGTTTTCTCAACAGCAGGCATTTCAAGCAAGGTATGTGGCCAGTTATGAGTTTGCAGGTAAATTAATGAATTTTAATGCGATAAGGGGCGAAATACTACTTAGACCATCATGTGGTACATCAGGGTGACCAAATCTACCGTCCCTACATGATTTGCGGGGCGGCAGCACCTAATCCAGAATAGTACTTCCTGGGTGTTTAGGGCTTGCACTTGAGAGCAAGAATGTGAAAGTGACGTCGCTTTGACACTGACTTTAAAAGTGATGATGTCAGGACTGGCTGAGTGACAACCTAGGTGCCCCGCGTTCTTGACAGCTTTTGCAATGACATATAAGTGGGTCTTGGAGCGGCTTAGGTCGGCTGGAAGGGACGTCGCGACCTATGGCCGTTTTGCCCCGTGGTGGTCAGTCGTTGATGTGCCTCTGGTCCCCCTGTCGTGATCAAATGCGCATGCCTGGTGCGGTGACGCCGCAGCTCCATGTGTGTGAAGCGCATTATTTGGCAACCGGAGAGGCATCGGGGAGGGTTGAAAAAAAAGGGGTATCCCCAGGATTTTTAAAACACCGAATTACCGGAGTATATAGTAACCTACAGTTCGAGGAAGAGGCGCTGAAAGCCGGATCGGTGCTACTGGGACTCTGTAAGTTCGCGGCGGCGCGTTAAAGTTTCTTTTCGAGGTGGTTTTTTTTAACGCCGTTCTTGTTTTGAATTAGCCAGCTAGCTAGTTAGGAGGAAAAAAGTCTTCCTTCGGCGAGCTGTTGTGAGTGAGTGAGTGAGGGAGTGAGAGAGTGAGTGAATGAACGCGTGAGCGCTCGGGCAGACAGCTCGCCGATGCTGTGCGCGAATTTAATACATCCTAGCGCCTGTAGTAAAGCATAGAGGGGATAAAATTGCTTATTTATAAGCTGGGGACAGAGTAGTCGGGGTCAGTTTAAACTTATGCCGGCGGCGGCTCGGGGAGCGCAGTCGCCGGCTGCGGCGAGCCGCTCGCGCTGCCCGGGTGTCTCGCGCAGGTTTCGCGCTTGTGGGGCGCGAGCCGTCCGAGGGTGGGCTGCGCCCCGGCGCGCGCGGCCGCCGGAGCCGGCTGTCGGTGCGAGTTCGGCTGCGCTCGGGGAGCTCGCGCCGCCCGAGCCGCTCACTTTCGGATCGGCCCCCCCTCCCTCCTCCCTCGGAGAGCGCGGCGCCGGTACGTGCCGCCGGCTTCACTCGAAGCGCCGCGGCGAGGCGTGCCGTTTTCTGCCCCCGTATTAGGAAACTTTGAGGCGTTTTTTGTTGTTGTTGTAAAGTTTAAATTTTCCGCTATTTTCTCTTTCTCCCCCTTTTCCCGAAACTCGAGCTCGTTAGCACACAGCTAGCCGGACGCCGAGCTAGCGGCTCCGTCCCATTGGCTCGGACCCGAAGTCGCGCAGCCAGGATGTGGCTGTTATTTTTTTTTTTTTTTACCTCAGGAAAGTTAGACCCTGGCAGGTATTTGTCATTTTAAAGTCGAACCGCTTCGAAATATTTCGTGCGAAACACCCCCCGGCGAAGCAGATGAGCATTAATTATGTATTTTGCGCACCGTCAGGACTAATATGTTTCGGAAAGCGCTGTTTAAGCCTATTTGGTGGCTCTACTGCGTAACCGGCTTTCTGGGCATTTGCTGCTCCTGCGTGTTGTTTGTGTTTTGCTTTTTTTTTTTTGGGTCGGGGGTGGTGGTGTTCACGGGGGCTGGAAACGGGGGCTCGACGGTGCCGTAATGGTGGACGGTATTCGTGTGCCTCGGTATAAGCCCCCAGTCGTGGCACTTAACCCGACTGGCAGCCCCGTCTTCGCGAGTGCGTGTCACAATAAAAGTCCCCCTTAGCCTTCCTACTCGGCGTTCTCTTGCTCCGGCGGCCGGCCATCCTCTTCCTCCTCATCTTAAAGCGACACGCACGTCGCAGATGCGGGCATGGTGCCGTAAGCGCACGGAGCCGGCACTTAAAATACCCCCGTGTTAAATGAATTATACCCCCCTGTTTCCTGCAAACGATTTAACACATTTTAAGTTTACATTAAATAACTTTTGAGTGTACGGGAATTACATAGCGAAACGTATGCTTTTGCTTTGCGGGGTTCACGACTTTGGATGCCTTTAATTTGCTCTACAACATGGCATTTGTTGTGTTTTTGTAAAAATTAAAAAAGGGACGCTGCCATTCCGCCGTGCGCTCAGTTCTGAACAAGGCTGCCTGACCTCAAATGCCCCTCACAACTGACAGCACCCAAGACGCTGTGCAACTGCAATACTCCACAAGACGAGGAGACATATATGTGGTCCAGATAAGACTGATAAACTAACAATACTCTACTGCCCCAAGAAGACATTAAATGCTGTTGATGTCTTGTTTGTTTAGTTAAATTGTGCGCTGATGTTTTAATCCAGGCTTCCTCTGTAATGCTTGATGAAATGCGCACTGTAACCCGTTATTCTCTGTATGTGTGTCAGTGATGAGGTGTACTGACCTGCCAGATGATGGTTACTTTAAATTTCAAGAATGTGGTATATGTGATAGAAGTAAATGTTACATTTGGCATATTGGTTGAATTTAGGTGCTTGTTATAGTAATTAGCTTTAATGGTAGTTGGTGCATATTCTACAAATATGGGTGTAGCAGAAAATGAAGCCAACTCTGATAATGTTGGTGAGATTATGAAATTTCTATCTTGATAATGACACTGTTGCCATTTGTACATGTATAGAATGGTGTATAGGAATTCTTTAATTTTTTGCACCCATGAGACACACACGTTAGTGAAGGATCAGCTGTTTGTCCAGTGCCGTAACTTAAGGGTCCAACCTTGATGTGACTACTCTGCCAATCACAGGATTCGAACAGATGATCTTCTGAACATGGGCATGGGGTTTTAGCCCCCCTCCACCAACTAAAGGGCATACATTTTTCTGCTCATTTTGTCATGTGGTGGGAAAGGTTCGTTCTGTAAGTGAATCATAGTACTATTATTACTAAAGCTATTTTCTGTATTTGTAATGTTTTGCCAATTTGACCAATCAACTATAATATTTTTGGGTGTTGCATTCTCTGTAGAGGCCCATAGAGGGCAGGGTGACGAGAAAGGCAGTCATCCTGTAACTGCATAGAAGATAGGGGTCTTTCATGCTTGGAGCAGAAGTAGCAAACTACTTTGTAACTGAACGTACTGGAAAATTGTGTGTGTGTGGGAGGGGTGGAATCTGTCATTTTGGGCCTGCGTAGTGCCAGGCAGGTGACTCAGGCTTACCAGTGCAAGGCCATCTGGGCAGTATGCTCCTCCAGTCTATCATTGGCCAGTGTGTTAATTTGATTGGCTTCCGATTCTTTTTGCCACAGTCGTTCTCAAGATGGATTTACCTTGAAAATGGCGGAGGGTGCTGTGTGTGATTGTGACCGAGATGTGCACTTGTAGCCCATTTTTAGGGACTGGTTCAACCCACAGATGTGCACTGTGCCTGGGGTGTTACTCGCACAATGGGACGGCCAACCTGCTTGACTTGACAGACGAGGAGGTTGAAGACCTGAAGTTATTGGTGTGGTGACCCACCCTGGGCACCAGGGGGTGGGATTTGCCAACACTGTGCATTTACTCTATAAATGCCTTGTATATAATGCAGGGTGATTGTGTATTTGAGTGATGTGTCCCATCATCAAAACATGGATTAAAAGAACTGGTGTTGGCAGTGCTTATTCTGACGTAATTGATCAGAAGTATCTTAAATATCTAAATGGTGCAATTGCTTAGTGGAACATGACTTCAGTTTTCAGTGTGTAACTTAAATTTGCGTATTGTTTTCAATTTGCTATTATGTTTGAACCACTATTAGTATGAAGGGAGAATGGGAGCCAGCAGTTAATTGGTCACCTAGGCTGTCACTCATGCAGGAGAGGCGGGTCCCCGCTTTGCCCTTGCAGGTGGAATTGACGTCAATAATCTGCACTCCTCTTTATGGAGCTGGCCCTTGTTACCATCTGTTCTCAATCCTCTATCTCACAGATGGGGTATTGGGGGGGCATCACTGTTTCCTGTCAGCATTACATGTGGGGGTACCTTCCTGCAGGGACTTAAGATGCATGAGATTCCACTAAAATCATGTCCCGTTCTAATGATTTTGGAAGGTTGTTTAGCAAAGTGCAAATATGGCAGTGATATGCACTCTTGTTCCTTAAATGGGGCTTTGAGTGCTGCCATACTAGACTAGTGCTTTCTTCCTGGTGTTTAGTTTTCGGTATTGTTCAGTTTTAGACCCCTTGTCTTGTCTTGTCAGGAGTACTGTCATGACTGGGCGGATTTGGCCTACACTGCCATCTGACCAATGGTTGTAATAGCATCAGAGATGGAAAGCCTGGTTTATTGCATTACATGAAGACGGAGAAGCTGGCGTTTCATTGTACAGGAGTCAAGTGCTTTTAAGCACTGATATTTAAGGTTCTTGCTTTTTGTATTATAATGTTTTGTGTTATTTAAACCTGCATTTATTAACCTGCCAGATTTGTGGACTGCATTTCGGTATTTTTGTGTGTCGTCGTTCTGCACAACTCACAAGTTTTGTGTCTGTTTTGGTGGGGGTGGTGGGGTGGGTCGTTTGGGCCCCGGGCTATATTGTCATGTACACACTGTTATTGTTAGAGAGCGCTGTTGGTTCTGACCCAGTGAGCTTGTGAGGTATACCCACTGCGGATCCCTGCCTAAAATAGCTAGCAGAGTTCACCTTTATTGACGGCGTACTTGCTTTCTAATTGCTGTCCATTGGTTTTGTTTGCCTCTCTTGTTCGAGCGCCTGTATGTTTTTGTGTTGCATGTGTGGGTGACCGGGCATTTCTTGTTCCTGTGTGTGTGTGTGCGTGCGTGTTTGCGTGTGTGGCCGTCTCGCTCAGGGGAACCAGGTCTCTCTGGCACGGCTTCCATTTTGTGAGGCAACGCCCTTAATGGACTGACAGTGGTGCTAAAATGGCAGCGCTTAACCCTTCACCTGCCAGCCTGAGTCAGCAGAGGCCTGCGGCGGGGGAGCGTCTGTGGCTTCAGTGCAAAGAACGCCCCCCCACATCCCCCATCCCCCCCCACCCAAGAACGCTCCGCTTGCTCAGAGTAGCCTGTGGTACTAGATCAGTAGCTCAAGTACAGCTTGGGCAAGAAGGTGCTGTATTTACTTTTGCCTTTTTAAAAAAGTTTTCCCCACTTTGACGTGGTTCTGTGGGGCCCTGGGATTTTCAGTGATTTCAGCCCCCTGAAGGCCCTTCTGCTCTCTCAGATTAACGCCGCTGGCACACTGATGGATGAAGTTTGGGGTGTTTAGCTTTCTGTCTGGGTTTTTCTCTCCTGGTTTTTTCTTTTTTTGTGTGTCATACAGAATCCTGCCTGTGGGTTGGGGGGGGGGGGGTGGTGGGGGGGAGAGGGCGGGTTTTGGGGTGCGCGGGGACACAGAGCGGGAGAGGGTCGGGGGGGGGGAGGGG
>JAODKM010000042.1:12795632-12816630 GCA_026780845.1 Petrocephalus sullivani
TGGGCGTGGCTTCCCTGCCCTTGTTTCCTGTCCAGCCGCCCCGTTTGGGGTGTGCGTGTGGCGTTTGGGGTTCAAACCCCCCCCCCCCCCCCCCACTACCAAATGAGAGGTCCTGCCCCTTTTGAGAAAGACCCTCTCCAGAAACATCTGTACACCAACCAATGCACTCAGTTTTGTATGCAGTTTAAATTTATTGCAGGTTTATACGGTGCTTGGTTAGAGTGATACTGCTATGAAAATATAAAGTGAAACTGTTGCAGAAGACCGTTTTCACATGGTCTGCATCTGCGGTGAGGCCGTGAAGCACAGGTGAGCACTTTCTCTGGTGTGATGAGTATTTAATGTACCTCACCGATGAAACCGAGTGATGAAAGTGGTGCCTTGGCACTGGCATGAGGCAGGCTGGCCAGGGCCCTCTGATTGCCATAGCTTTTTGAAGAACATTTTAACCAACTGATAAGAGCCCAACAAGGAACATTCAATCAAAAGTTTTGAAAAGTAACAACAGAAATGTTCCTTCGAGATCTCAGTGTTTCCTTAAAATTGCTCAAATGCAGAAAATGTATGTTTTAGGTATTGCACGTGTACAAATACTAATTTCCAAGTATTTTTGGTGGTTTGGGTAATGAGGTGGTAGAGGGATTAATGGTGTTTGGGTTTTCTCTTGGTGTTTGTGTTCTTGATGACTCAGCTGCTGTGGGGGCACGGTTCTGTAAGACTTTGCCTTTAAGAGCTAGAGGGTACTGCCCCTTTAAGAGTGGCCATGGTGGCTTTCCTTCCAGCTTCACCACACTGCTGCTCTGGAATGCCATGTGGCGTCGGTCACTGCCGCAGCCAGCCGAGCCCAGGCCCCCTCCCTAAAGGGGTTAAAGGCCACCCCTCCACCCCACCCATTCACAGCGCAACTGGTTTAGGCCAGTTTTCAGGGAAGTGCTTTGTGTCATCCTCAAGCTGCATTCTGGGAAAAGTTGTGTGTAGTCCCGGTGATGTCACGTGCAGTGAGAAAGACCTTGAGTCAGCTATGTTCATTGAGGAGTACTGGGTGGTACAGGATACAGGTATATTGAAATTGGGGGGAGGATGCTCTGCTCAGAGGACAGAACAGACCTTGGAGCCCATGGTGGGGGGGCTTTTGTTTCTTTTTGTGCATCATACTAGCATAAAGCTTTTCTTTTGTCTTCCAACACTGCTTCAGTGGGAAGTGCACTTTATTGGCACAGAGCCCCAGAACCTGCCAGCTCCCACCCCCACAGCAGGCCATCACACCAGCAAGAGCGAATCTGGAACAAGGTCCTCGTTTAGTGGAGGGTAGCAGGTTGCACCGCAACTGGCGTGTGGGATGTAGGTGTGGCTTTGTTTCATCATGTAAATCTTCTTGGTGTTCCCACTGTATCCTTGTACATGGAGTCATTAATGGCAGCGTTTCCCATCCAAATCCTTGGGGACCCCCAGACAATCCAGTTTTTCTTTTCTTTTTTTTCTTTTTTCTTTTTGCTCCCTCCCAGCTCATGGCAAAGACTTGGACTGTCTGGGAGTCCCCGAGGACCGGGTTGGGAAACACTGATTCACGGAAAACCTTCCTGCATCTCTTAGGAAGCAGCCTAGCATCATCCTGCACCAAGAACAGGGCGAAACAGGCTATTCACTAATGGTGCACTGTGTGCCTGCCTCTGATCTCTAGTGGGAAGAGAGAAATTCTGTGAAACATAGCTGTGAAGGTCCTTAATGGATTAATGATTGTAGCTGACTGCACAGTACCAGTTTTTAATGGCACTCATCCCATTTGCATAATTTTTATTAATTTGCAGAACCCAGCTACGACTTTTGAGATGATAGATTGGTTGAGACTGCAGTTTGTCTAGTAGACAGTGTTCAGATTTCAGAAACTATTAGATATTTGCTGCTTTGACGCTTAGGGACTGCTTTTCTTAGAGCTGCCTGGTACGATGGCTGTTTTGGAATAATACTGAGCATGGTCTGGTGTCTTTAAGGGGGAATGCAGTATTTTTTGCATGGCTGCTTGTGAAGGTCTCCTATCAAGAGAGAGAAATGCCAATGGAATGCTGAAAGGGGAACCGTCCATGTAATCGAAACCTCCACGTAGCTTAGGATCCCTGAGTAAACTGTCCTTCTCCTCCCTCCTCTAGAGCCGCCATGTCGGAGGAGGTCGTCCGTCAGACGCGGAGCCAGAAGCGGGCCCTGGAACGGGATGCACCGTCAGGACAGCAGGATGGCAAGAAGGCACGGCTGGAGAGGGGCACTGATGCTGACGGAGAGGTGAAGGCCACCATCAAGGTGGAAGTGCAGGCTAAGGACCAGCCTGTCGACATGAGCACCACCAAAAGGTGACTGAGGCCTTCCTTCTTTTACATCCCATTTTGTTCCTATGAGCCATATTGCTCTTAGGATCTTCAACACCAGTTTTTCCCAACCCAGTCCTTGGGGATCCCCAGGCAGTCCACATTTTTGCTCTCTCCCCAATCCCAGCCAATCAAGAACTCTCAGTACCTGGTACAGGTGTGCTGGGGGCTGGGAGGAGACAAAAATGTGAGCTGTCTGAGGGGTCGCTGAGGATTGAGTTGATAAACACTGATGTAGACAATCCAGTATAGCTGCTGGGTTCTTAAATGAGATGCATTGCTGGGTTGTCGTCTTGCCTTTGACCAGTTATCAGTGCTGTCAGATCCCATGATCTTCTCAACTAAATTGAAAAATTTGATAAATAGGGCTGTCACTTTCGATTTAATAATAGTCGAGAATTCTGATGATTTTTAATTTGGCAATTAATTGTTTGATCATTTTATGCATATATGTGTTTGTGTGTGTTGGACACGGGTTGGACAATGAAACATTGGCCAGAATAACGTTTGAGGTTTCATGCTTATGTGCTTAATGATATTTTTATTATTGTAATTATTATTATTAGTTGAATTAGTAGCGAAATGGCACAGCTGTACATAAAATATTGCAATCCACACAACATAATGAGACTCATATCAGAGTTCAAAAGAGGACAAATTGTTGGGGTGCGTCTCGCTGGCTCATTTGCGACCAGGACAGCAAGGTATTCACGAAGGATGGACCACATCCAAAAGGAGTAACTGTGGATGCGTGAGGAAACTGTCTGAAAGGGATGTTCAGCTACTAACCCGGATTGTATCCAAAAAATATAAAACCATAGCTGCCCAAATCACTGCAGAATTAAATGCACACCTCGATTCCTGTTGTTCATTCGGAGCTCCATAGTGCCAGTATACATGGTTGGGCTGCTATAGCCAAAGCTTTGCTTACTCGTGCCAGTGCCAAACATCTGTTTCAATGGTGCACAAATCTTGGACTGTAGGCAGTGTGAAACATGTATTGTTCTCTGAGTCCACCATCACTGTTTTTCTCACATTCGGGAGAGTTTCGGTGTGGAGAAGCCCCAAATAGGGTTACCACCCAGACTTTTGCATACCCAGTATCCAGCTGCAATATCGTGGTCTTCCTAAAGCTCACTACTTGTTCTAGATGGGCGCATCACTGGCAAGGACTACAGAACCATTCTGGAGAACCATGTTCACTTAGTGGTTCAGACATTGTACTCTGATGGTGGTGCCATGTGTCAGGATGACAATGCACCAATACACTCAGCAAGAGTGGTTTGATGAATATGAAAATGAAGTTGAATGTCTCCCGTGGCCTGCACAGTCACCATATATGAACATTATTGAGCCACTTTACAGTGTTCTGGAGGAGCGAGTCAGGAAGCGTTGTCCTCCACAAGCATCATGTAGGGACCTGGCTCACCCTTTGTAGCTATAACAGCTTCAACTCTTCTGGGAAGGCTTTCCACAAGGTTGAGGAGTGTATTTATGGGAATTTTTGACCATCCTTCCAGGAGAGCATTTATGGGTTCAGGCACTGATGTTGGACGAGAAGGCCTGGCTCACAGTCTCCGCTCCAGTTCATCCCAAAGGTGTTCTATTGGGTTGAGGTCAGGGCTCTGTGCAGGCCAGTCAAGTTCCTCCACACCAAATTCGCTTATCCATGTCTTTATAGACCTTGCTTTGTGCACTGGTGCGCAGTCATGTTGGAACAGGAAGGGGCTATCCACCAAACTTTACGCTTGGTACAATGCAGTCAGGCAAGTACCATTCTCTCTGCAACCTCAGCGACTCGTCCATCGGATTGCCAGATGGAGAAGCGCGATTAGTCACTCCAGAGGACACATCTCCGCACACTGTTCTTAAGCTAATCTGAAGGCCACACAGTTTGGAGGTCTGTAGCTATTGACTCTGCAGAACATTGGCAAGTTCTGCACACCGCACCTCAGCATGCGCTGTCCGTGCTCTGTGATTTTACGTGGCCTACCACTTTGTGGCTGACTTTACTGTTATTCCCAATTGTTTCCACTTTGTTATAATACCACTAACTGTTGACCGTGGTATATTTAGTAGCGAGGAAATTTCACTAACTGACTTATTGCACAGGTGGCGTCCTATCACGGTACCACACCTGAATTCACTGAGCTCCTGAGAGCAACCCATTCTTTCACAAATGTTTGTAGAAGCAGTCTACTTGCCTAGGTGCTTGATTTAATACATCTGTGGCCATGGAAGTGATTAGAGTACCTGAAAGCAACGATTTGGAGGGGTGTCCTAATACTTTTGGCAATATAGCGTGTAAAGCATTTGGCGTGAGGCAGAAACGAACCCTGGACCATGTAAGATGATGTGGCTAAGCGACGGGGTTATCCTTTCATTTTAGCAGTGATACTGAATTTAAGTTATCTCAAGATTAACTGTGCTAAATGTTTTAAGTCAAAGTGGTGAAAGTGGCCAGGCTACTCCTGGAGGCTAAAGGTCACAAGCTTAGTTATCCTTGGCTAACCTGGCATTATTGGGTGAGGCTGTGGATAGCTTCTTTTAAGATGTTGCATTGCAGTCGTGCAGTTGTGATATTTACGTTCTGCGACAACTGCATCTTCATTCACCTTTTAATATGAAGTGCTCCCACACAACTGGTTTATACTTTCACACTGCAGGGGGTCCACGTTTTACGACACAGTTCCGTTCCTACAACAGTGACGTACCCCGAATTTCTGTGTACGTTGAAACACCATAGCCTAAGTCACTTACCTATTCTAACACAGGTGTAAGATCATAATTTAGAACATTAAAACTACGGAGCGGAATTCATGCCACCTTGAAATGCAAACACGACTTACACAGAAAAACAATCGACGCTACATATTGTTTTACAGCGTGCAGCAAGCAAAAACCGTGCCATGTGGAAATGCAATGCACAACAGGCATTGCTTTTCAGTGAGTGTCATGAAGAGAATGTGTTATAATGAAAAGCAAATTATGCAAATGAAAGGTACGTGCTGAAATCGTTGAAGCCCGAATGAGTGTAAAAAAGTTGCCACGTGCAACCAAACTAGTTCGCCCACATTGTAAGTATGATGCTATCGGCGTGAGCCGAAACAGTTTTTACTGGAGTCAGCGTCGTAAACTCGAAATGTCGTATGTTGAGGCTGTCGTAACCTGAGGACCACCTGTATTTGGACACGCATACACTATTCTGTCAGTGCCCAGTAACTGAGTAGGCAGCTTTTACTCGTGGCAGCTCTATAGATAAGTTATGAGGGTCAGTCTGTGGTGGGTAACTTCAGGAACGGGGAGAGGCTAAGGTGGGTAGTGGGGTATTTTAGTGTTTTGACAGCCCTTGAAGAAGCTGTTACTGGACCTGGCAGAACTGGTACTTTCTTCCAGACCATAACAGGATGGAGTCCATGGGAAGGATGGGAGGGGTTTTTGCTGTCAAATCTTGAGAGCTCAGAGGATGGTTGGGTTTTAATGATGATTGCATACTTGAATATGCTGTAGCAGAGGTCTTTTTGGGGGGTGCTGGGGGTGTCCACTCTGCAGCATTCTGTGGCAGTTTTAGCATCATTTTAAAAACGATGCATACGCACGAAATACAAAAAATAGCAAATCTGATGCATAGTATTGGTGGCCTAATGGGATCTCGTGGTCGACGTGTTGACCTCTGCTGTAGCAGATATTATAAGATCCAGTTATGGGGACTTCCAGGTAGTTTGTATTGAAAGTATTGACTGAAGTAAATAATGTAGATTTCGAATTGTTGTTCGTAAGGCTACTTTGAAAGAGTTGGCAGGTGACACCGTGTAATGCATATTAATTAGAGCAGCATTATAATAAACCATTTTTATTTTATTTTTTTAATGGTTGGGTCAGGGTCCTGGGTGGAGTGGTTCTAGTGAGCATTATAAGCTTGGTGGTGGACATGCCCTCACACAGGTAGGGTTTGGTGTAACTCACCTGAACATCAGGGTAAGCCCTCCCTAACTAAGGAAGTATGACTTTCCCTAACCCAGTGAGCATGCCTCTCCCCTTTGGGAGGCTTGGTGGCCTTTAGCGGATGAAGGCCTTATATCGCAAACTGGTTTCAACTGGCTGTTTCCTTGGTGACCCCTTTCGAGGGAGTGGTTGGAGGAGGGAAGTTTGTGTGTGTGTGTGTGTGTGTGTGTGTGTGTCTGAGAGAGAGAGATAAGTAGAAATGCTAAAGTCATGTGACTTTTTAAACGATTTAAAGATAGGAAGTTGTTTCAGTGGACATTGAAGAAGCTACCTAGAATAAACACTTGTGTAGTTTTGCAGGCTGATTTTATTCAGCTCTGGAGCCATTTGATTAAATACTAGAGTGGTGCTGTTCCATTGCCGATCACTCTGCAGGGGAGCACGATACACAGCGGCTGCAGTCTGGAACCATCCTCAGGGGGCTGCCAGTCAATTTCTTGGGACATGTGGTCTGTTCCGGCTTTTACGTGGTCGTAGCCATAGAGTGTGACTTGCAAGCTTCCTCAGGCCACTGGCTGTGCTGCTTATCATTCTGACTCACCTCTGATGTGCTTCTCTGGAAATGCATTCATTTTAAATGTTTTCTCACTTGGCATATCAGATCTCACACTGGTGCGATTGACCTCTGACCTTAGTTGGTAGGCCTATGAGAATTCTTTGATCCTAATGTAGAGGATGTTCCGACTCCAATCTGTCATTCAGGCTGCATATACTGGATAGGCATCCCCCATACTTGACTCCCCCTGGTGGACAATCTCGATTGTTCTCAGTCTCGTCACGCTTTTTGGGTCTTAACGACAGCTCATGACCTCACAGCGGAATGTTCTGGAAATTGTCACAGTTATGCAATTCCAAAAAATGAGTGTGATTTTGGTCACATTGCGTCCAGGAATATCAATGTATCTGTCAATAGCCCACAGCAGGTGTTTTTTTGTCAAACTTTTTTTAATTTTTTTACTTTTGTTTCTATGTTCATTTTTAATATTAATTTAATATGCGAAAATGTGCGCTGCAGTCTGATTTTTGGCTCCCAAAAAGGTCCTTGATGGTTTCTGAAGTGTGCAAGCTCTTCTGTCTGCAGGCCAGTTATTCTCCTTTCCTGCCTTGGCTCTCATGTCTGTCATGATGTCATTTTGCAGTGATGTAAAACAGGAGAGGAACTCTCCGTCTCCGGACGTCATCGTGCTGTCGGACAACGAGCCGTCCAGCCCGCGTGTCAACGGGGTGAACCACGTCGGCAAGGGGATGGACACCGAGCTGCTGATGGTGAGTGGGCCGCGCTGCGCCGTGACCCCTGACACGCGAGGGGGCGGGGCTTTAAGCTAGCTTACTTTGTTGTGATGGAATAAGCGATGCTGATTGTGTGTGGTGTTTGTGCACGTGCAGAGGAGCACCCCCAAGGAGCGGGAGCAAATTATCAAGCAGCTGAAGGAGGAGCTGCGGTTAGAGGAAGCTCGGCTGGTGCTGCTGAAGAAACTGAGGCAGAGTCAGATCCAGAAGGAGAGCTCTGCACCCAAGGTGCCCCCTCCGCCCCGAACCGGCCTGCCATGTGCTGCTGGTGCCCCATTGTGTTGGTGTTGATGGTGCCTGTGGCATCATGGCTTATAGATTTCGGCTGTAGTCTGACTGAATGGAAGCCGTGAAGAGCCTTCACATCTTTCTATGTGTCTCAGACAACAGGGCCCTCCGTGGCCACACCGCCCCCACTGGTCAGAGGCAGCATGACAACCACCAAAGGGTCCCTCCAGGTGAGTGATGCTGCAGCACCATCTCATGGCTTTCGGGGTTGTGGCAGTGATCATTGCAGCCCACAGGTGTCGGGGTGTTTGTGTGGGCATAGGCATCTCTGTCTCTCCTTCCAGCTGGTGCCTGGACGCACATCCGGGACGGTCATCCCCCCTCCACTCGTGCGGGGGGGCCAGCAAGTCTCCTCCAAGCTGAGTCTGTCCGGCACCCAGATCGTCATGCCGCCCCTGGTCCGAGGGGCGCAGGTGAGCGCCCGTAGCACGACCCCCCCGCCCCCGGCTTTTCTGATTGGTGTACGTCGGCGCACCCTAATGGCGACGTCTGTGTCCACGAGCAGGTGCACAGTCAGAGGCAGCAGCAGCAGCAACATTCGGCATCGGGGCCCCCGCCTCTGCTGCTGGCCCCCCGCGCCGCCGTGCCCAGTGTGCAGATCCAGGGCCAGAGGATCATCCAGCAGGGCCTGATCCGCGTGGCCAACGTGCCCAGTGCCAGTGTGTTGGTCAACATCCCACAGGTCAGTGGGCTCTCACGTTCTCTTGCACGTGCTGCATTAGTCTGCCCATAGACACAGGTCCTATGAGTAGCTGTATTTTACATGCTTCCTATAAAACGCTCATGCCACACCTCACAGCCCGCTTGGCTATTAACCGGCTATAGTGGGCAGCATGGGACAATCTTAGGCTTATTCCTTGAGTCATGTGACTCTCATTACAAACGGCAGCTCTCCTTTGCCATTGACTCATATCTTCCATCACCCCCACCCTCCGCAGGCCTCCCCCACCACACTGAAGGGCTCGGCCTTGACCTCCCAAGCAGGCCTTGGTGCCGCCGTAGGCGTGGGGGGCTCTGCAGACTCCCCCGCGAGCCGGCAGGCGGCTGCCAAGCTGGCGCTGCGGAAGCAGCTGGAGAAGGCCCTGCTGGAGATCCCGCCCCCAAAGCCGCCCACGCCCGACCTCAACTTCCTGCCCTCTGCCGCCAATAATGAGTTCATCTACCTGGTGGGGCTGGAAGAGGTGGTGCAGAACCTGCTGGATACACTCGGCAAGGGTAGGTATAGCCCCCACTGGGGGTGGGGGAGGGGGGATGAGGATACACACCCTGGGGCATGGGGCTGAGCTGCTTGGGGGACCACACTGGGGGTTTATATTTAAAGAATGCCCCCTAACCCTTTCTCTGAACTGGTCTGCTAGACCTCTTTGTTGAGCTGTGTGTAGCGTTGGCTGGAGAGACAATGGGTGGCATAAGGTCCTTTGGTGGTGTTTATGAAGTTACATGTATTAAAAGGAAATACCAGTACATTAGGCATAAATGTTTCCATGAATTCTTTAATCATTGTTTTACAGTAGCTATAGTTACAGTAAGAATAGCTATATGAATTCCCCTCTACGGTCAGAATGGCTTCTGTGCCATGTGTACTGTCAGGTGTGCAGTTTTAGGGTATTTTTTGTATGTGCTACTTGGGGAGCCCATGAGTGAGTGGGTGGTTCTGAACCTGTGATCTGCAGAGCTTTAATTCATTAATATAATTTTGTGTACCCCTCCCCCCCAGGCAAGTCGCCAGCAACGCCTGCATCATCTGTTGCTAAGGAGCCATACACCTGTGCCCAGTGCAAGACGGACTTCACGTGCCGCTGGAGGCAAGAGAAGAGCGGCTCCATCCTGTGTGAGCAATGTATGGCCTCCAACCAGAAGAGGGTGCTCAAGGCAGAGCACACGAGTCGGTTGAAGGCCGCCTTCGTCAAGGCCCTGCAGCAGGAGCAGGAGATGGAGCAGCGGATCCTCCAGCAGCAGGCGGCCTCTCCCACGTCCCACCCCACCTCCACTTCTTCCTCCTCCACACCCTCATCTTCCTCAACAATAAGGGTCGACCCACAGGCCCTGGTGGCCCAGCAGATGAAGCAGGCACGCAACTCGTCCCTCCACAGCCGGGGGACACCGATCGAACGACAGCACTCAAACATAAAACAGGTGCATGCATACCTTAATCACTGTGCCAGTTTGGTCTGCGGCGTTGTTTCGAAGGCAGATTCTCGCTTGATGAAACAGTACTGTGCAGATGACATAGGCAATCAAAGTATTTGCCCATAAAACGCAATTTAACATTAGAACATATGCAAGTTAATCGGAACACAATAAAAATGTTTTGTTCTCCAAAAGGTTCATATCTTGCTAGATGACTAGATGAACGCTGCTTCAGTTCCCAAATCTCCCGATTCTCTGTATTCATTCGGTTTTATGACCACCTCATTTGGTTGGTTGATTTGGCTGGTCAGTTAGTTAGTTGGTTACCTGGTTGAATAACCTTGAATAAAACACTGTGACAGACATATCGTAGTTTTACACTATCACGTTGACCATTTAAACATCCTTTTCTTTGACTGCCTCAGACTTCTGCACAGTGCTGTACATTTTAGTGACTAGGCTGCAGGCAGATGGTGCTAGCAGGAGGATTGCTGTTCATGGCGCCTTATCGATCCCGTCTGCCTTTAACAGAGCACTGGCCAGCTTTCCCGCGTGGTGCAGCCGGCCACCGCCAGGGGCGTCGCCCACACGTTCCCCTCCTCGTCGCAGCTGCAGAGTGCCGTGGCCGCGGCGGCGCTGGTTGGCACGCCAGGTAAGCATGCCGCGCGTGCTGGGACAAAAGCCGCCAGCAGCAGAGGCAGCCCCTCTGCCGGTACCTGGAGGAAGCAGAAAGCCCTGAGCACAGGTAGATCCGCCCCGCCCACCCTCTGGTGCTGACCCCGCCCCCATCTCCCATAATCCTCTCTGCTAGCTTCTATGGTCCTGGGCAGAACATTACTCCAAAGCATTCGGTTTTCTTATTGTGCTCAGATTAGAATACTGAGTCAGGCTACAATAAAAAAAAAAGTAAATTATTATTTTTTTATTAAATGAAATTAAATGTATTGGAAAAAAAATGGCAGCCTTTGAAATTCCCTTGTGGGCCCTTGTGCTCACATCAGCTGCCCAACACCAGTGCTTACCAGGCGCTGCTTTGGGCTCCTGGAAGTAGATTTTACCCCTCTGCGTTCCTTCTTCCCCTCTGTGCTGGTGGTGGGTCTGTCTCAGTCTTTGATGGTAGCTGGTTGGCTCTCGGACGTCAAAAGGTCTCATTTTTCTGGGATACTTTTTAAAGCCATTGGCTGGTCTTTCTGATAAGTTCTTTTTAAGAATCATGTCATCTGTTATACATTTGTGAAGTCACTTAGCGAACGTTTGAATACAGGAGTCATTTTAAAATTGATTTAAATGTCATGCTGCTCCTTGCATTGCCCTGTCCATAGGTGTTACCATGGCCTACGTGAACCCCAGCCTCACTATGCACAAAGCCTCGTCGGCTGTGGAGCGTCAGAGAGAGTACCTCCTGGACATGATTCCCTCTCGCTCGATTTCCCAGACAGCCAATACATGGAAGTAACCCCAGTGTCCCTGTTATTTGACATAGCCCACCCTGCTTCTCCTAATCAAGGCAAAAATAATAATAATAAATCTTTTTAAGGTACCTGACCTCTCACACTCTTGTTTCTGATTGTGTTGAATCCTGGGTTGGGGGGATATGGTAACCTAGCACTGGGTTGGGAGAGCGGGTAGTGGGACAGCTCACAGCACCCTGAGAGGAAGTGCTTAAAGGACCTGCTCACTTTTCCCGCCTGCGGCTCTCCGTTCTTTATGCACGGCCTCACTGGAACATCTGTCGCCTTGTGATGATGTCATCAGGATGCTGCAGGGATGTCCACTGGAAGTTCTGCGGTAGGAAATGATACAAGAGGTCTGATTCTCTGGATGGACTAGCAGGCACGGGGTTAGGACTTTGCGGAACTACCTTTTACAGGATACTAAACTGATTTAACATTCAACTCTGAGGGAAAGAGATGACTCAAGTGCCCTGGAAACACAGGGTATTGTGAATAGCTTAAAGGTTGGGATTTTTTTTTTTTAGTGCTGTTTTAGATGTAAAACTTTATATGCAATATTTTTCTGAACTGTTCTTGTGGAACTGGACAGAAGTCACACAAGTTGTGCAGGTGGTTGTACATCTGCTGGTTTGGCAGTGACTTAAAATCTGGACTCTTAAGTGAAAGCGGAGTTTCACACTGTGAAGTCGGGAGAGCCAGAGGGTAAAACACAGACCGCATGATTAAACGACTTACTGCTAGAACTGGTAAACCTTTCTTTCCCCAAAAACATGCTTGTGTGCGTGTGTTCATTTTTCATTCCTCCACCTTCTCCACCTACCCACAGGATATAAATGAGCGGTTAGAGGAATTCTCTGCTGAATAAACCTACATTCATTTATATAGACATAAACTACTGGAACAAATAATAATATACTGACTTAAGGATATGTTTTTTTTTTTAATCTGATCATTGCATTTTGAATGTTTTGGACTCCCCCATGTATAAGCTGAATTTTCAGTGTTTGTTCTACACTCCTTCAGTTATTACCGTTTCAGGAGCTCATATAAGGCTAAAGACCATTGGTTTAACATAACGGCAACATATTTCATGTTCCGCTCAGTTGCCTGAGTAATAACCAGAGCATTTTACTCACTGGAGTTCTGTTTTACAGTGGAGGTCTGGGTTTGTGGGAGCACGGGGGCTTTATGAGGAAAAATGTAAGAAATATCAGCCATGGTTTAGAGAGGCTTTGTGATGAAACTTACCGAAATAATTTCCTCTTTAAGAATTTTTTTTATACACATTTGCTAACTGCAGAGAGCCACCTGCCCCAAGATGGTAGCTGATGTGAATGTGATGGCATGTCATTCAGGGATTGTCTCCTTACCTTGGCCGGTCTGTGTATAAATGAATGTACAGACACACAGGTTCGTATTGAGGTATAAAGCCCCGCATTTCCCTTCTATAGCAGGCTACTCTGCTCCAGCCCTTCTCTGTATGGTTGTGTCATTCTGTTGGCTTTGATGATGGCTTCTGTTCATGCCCCTTCTGCTTTGTGTTCACTGGCGCCCCCTATGTGCAGCTCTCGGCCTACATGGCTGCCCATGACCTCTGGCCGAGGGGGAGGGGGAGTGTACTTTACTTATGGCATAGCAGTATAAGCAGTTCTGTGCCTTCAGCGTTTGGCATTGTTTAGTTACAGTTTCATTGGTTTCATGTGTAATGTCCCCTCTGCTCTATGAGTAAACATTTCTAACCCATGCATTTTCCTTGTGTGAATATCACTGTTTAGATACAAACTGTTTTGGTTTTGTCTTACTTTGCTGTAGGCCTACTATATCAATTTAGAATTTTGGTTACTTTGGGTAATTTCTGTAAATGTCTTTTTTTGTGTTTGAGACGTAAATGGGTTTGTTAGCTAAATAAATGATGAACCATGCCTGTTTCTGCATTTTTGCAAGACTGTCATACTGCTGATAAAGATGGTATGAAAACTCACTCAAATCCAATGTTCGTGGAAAAATATATTGAGCTCCACCCCGCCGAAAACCCTTATACAGATAAGCTTTTGGCAGGTAAAAATATATATCCGTCTATCACATAATCCGACTCAACCACTGTTTTGTTGTATTAATAACTGAAAACGAAGTCAGTCAGTACCAGAAGCTGCTGTCAGTATCTGGTTATGAATTTGAGCCATCTATTGAAAATAGGAAATTGTAGAAAGGATCTCAGTTGTTCCTGCTGGCTGAAAGGTCTTATTTTCAGATGTTAAATAACCGAAGATACTGGTTTTGGTGCTTTGTTCCCATCGCTATTTGCACTAAATCGCCATCCATTTCCACGGCATGCCGATGGGGGGCGGTAGTATGCTGCTCGAGACCTTCCTAAGTCACGTGACGGACGGCGTCGGGAGCAGGAAAGATGGCGGCGTCCAAGGTGAAGCAGGACATGCCTCCGCCGGGAGGTTATGGACCATTCGATTACAAGCGAAATCTTCCCAAAAGAGGGTTTTCTGGTCGGTGAACAGCTACTACATTTCTGCTAGCATACAGCTGTTTGTTTTTTTTAAGAAACAAGCGGGTAGCGCTAAAAGAACCCACGGGGCCTGCATGAAACTGCGAGCGGGGGGTTCGTGCTTTTGAAAACATCTCATTTAGACAGATGGTTATTCTTTAAGTGAATACAATGAGAATATGGTAAACGTGTCCCTAAGCGTTACATTATATACGGTGCTAATGTATTGGAGTCCTGATAACTTCTAGAGGATGAATTGAATAGATCAAATTCAGTATATACGACGAGCTGACATATAGCAAAATATTTGTTTATAAATCCCTAAACGTTCTTAGATTCAAATTGGAAATTTAAAAGAATGTTTCGTACAAGATCCCACCAATATATATCCAAACTGCACTCGTGTAATGCTAATTTGCGAGGCTGCGCCTGATAATTGTATGTGTGGGAAAAATGTTCCATGTTGCTGATTGGTATAAATTTTCTTTCATCCTGCTCATGAGATTCAGTAGTAGGTTTATAATTTAGTGTTACGCTATTAATCGACGATATGCAGAATTATTACACACGTTAATGTTGAAATACTTCTAAGAAGTGTCTGAAGTGCGCGTCATTCTTGTCAGGATACACCATGTTTGGAATCGGTATTGGGGTCATGCTGTTCGGCTACTGGAGGCTTTTTAAATGGAACAGAGAAAGGAGGTAAGAAGAAAGTGTGTATATTATTGTATTATTTTCTAATATAAGCAAAAACATTAGGTAATGTTCATCAATGACCATTTCCTTCAGTAGATGATGTTACGTTCTGCGTGACGTTCGTTTCCAAGCTCTCTATAATACACAAAAAGAATAAACAACACGGAGTCCTTTAAAGATGATGACGCAATGCTGTAGGCATGATGTGCTGTATTCTAAATCACGGAAATTTTAATGTAATTTTTAAAGCCTCTTAAGATGACAGCATCCCCTTAGAGTACGATGTTAGGCTTAGGTGAGTGAGCTGGCATTTGACATGTGATCTTAAATAAAATTAAGACTTCATTGATCCCAAGGGAAAATTCAGGATGTTACTGAATCAGCGTTACCGACTCTCATGCATTTTACACTCTTTACACTCACACTTTAACACTCTCGCGTTCATGCACGAAATCTTACGGCAAATATATATTATTCCATTATAAACCTAAAATTGCCTACATCAAAAGCACTGGGGTAGTTTGCAAACCCTGCAGACTATTTACAAGCCAATACAATTCTTACATACATGTAAATGAAAGTCTCACGCCGGCCAGCTGACCAAAGCTGGCAGCCCTGCTGAGTGTTACTGAAGTAGGAAGTGTCGAGCGGTGCACTGCCGCCCCCCACTGCAGCATGCAGTCGTGTGATTGGGCCGTAATGAGTCGTGTGTTGCAGGCGGCTCCAGATTGAGGAGCTGGAGGCCAGAATTGCCCTTCTGCCATTACTGCAGGCCGAACATGACAGGAGGTGAGGCTCTAGCCGCATGTTCCCTCATGTTTATGTTACCAGTTCCACAGTCAGAAGACTGTGTCCTTCCACAGTCAGAAGACTGTGTCCTTCGGTCCTCTGTAACTGAGGAACCAGTGTGGTTGTGGTGAATTCTATAAAACCCGCATCGGTGCCTCAAGCGTGGCTGGACTCTACAAAGCCCTATCAGTCAGTCAGAGCATGAGATGTTTCTCTGCGAAAGCCGGGCAGATAGCTCTCAAATAGCACTAAATGTATTGAGTGAGGAGGAATGGGATGGAAAACTCATCAGAAGATTTAAGGTGATGTTGGAACTTTTTAAAGGGCTGTTCAAAGTTGTATAATTTTTAAAGGAAATCTTTCCTGTTTTTATAGTATCTGATCTTCGGTAGCAGAATGTATCAGTAGTGTTATCTAGGGCTGTACAATGTTTGACAGACTCTGTTCATAAATAAGTTGGCAGTGATGCCATGAGTTGTGCCAACAGACACATCCTGACAAGTCGCTGTGTTTCGCACAGTGTCGTCTATGCAATCCGAAATATTTCCATTCAGCGGAAGACAGTTGCCTGTTGCTGACCGGTT
Organism: Petrocephalus sullivani; assembly: GCA_026780845.1. Classification (NCBI taxonomy): domain Eukaryota; kingdom Metazoa; phylum Chordata; class Actinopteri; order Osteoglossiformes; family Mormyridae; genus Petrocephalus; species Petrocephalus sullivani. Next base: position 12,811,729 of record JAODKM010000042.1, read on the forward strand.
CTTTTTCGCTTATCTCCGCATCACTGATTTTTGTTAAACTTCTCACAAACACACGGCACTCTGAGTGAGCTAAGATGTAAATGACTGAGAGCCCACGCGGAGCTCGTGCAAAAGCAGCGGCAGTAAATGTCGCGCCGATACAAAGCTTGCTATGTTTTGTTTCCTATGACAGAGTGAAAAGGTGACTTCTTTAGCGTGACTTCTTGTCTTAATCCAGCTATCTTAGTCCATGCCATGTGACAATTGCACATGCATAACGTACAATGTTGATATCACACATTGTTCTGCTGTAGTGTTATATCAAACAATGAATCTACCAAGGTTTCAGTCACTGTTCATATCTTGCTTTAGGCTGTTCGGTGACTGGTTTCTCCTGAAGTGCTTTCGATGTTAGTGAGGTGTTTCTCATTTTGAGTCATTGTACATGTTTATCGTCAGGACACTACGGATGCTACGGGAAAACTTAGAGGAGGAAGCCACAATCATGAAAGATGTCCCTGGCTGGAAGGTAAAGCTTTATGCAAACCTGTGGGTTTGTCCATTATCCCCACATGGCGAATTGATGTTGCATAGTCAGCGTTCTCTACATTGACTGTGTTGCTATGATGGATCTAGGCCAGGGGTAGGGAACCTGATCTATGGAGGGCCGGTGTGGGTGCGGGTTTTTGGAATGACCTCTCAATCAGCCAATAATAAAGCATTGGTTGTCAGCTCCTGTCCTGGGGACCCAGTCTTATTGGCTGATTCAAAAGTCATCCCAAAAGCCCACACCCACACTGGCTCTCCATGGACCAGGTTCCCTACCCCTGATCTAGGCATACAGGAACTTTCTAGTTGTTTGTCAGTGTTTGGAGCTAGAGGTTCTCCCTCTTTTTCCTGGAGCTGTGCTGTTGGGTGGGTTTGGGTCTGGGTCTTAGGTTGGAGGTACGGAATTTGGTCACGGAAGGCTCAATGCACATGCGTTGAATTTAATTTAGTTTTTGTGAGGTTGGTTCTGTTTAACTTGTTGCAGGCTGAGATCTACTAAGTATAGGATGCAGGCTCGGGTACCTCGCAGCCTGCCCCCGATCCCGGTCTGACTCGTGGTCTGTATCTGCACAGGTGGGCGAGAACGTGTTCCACACAGACCGCTGGGTGCAGCCCATCTCTGATGAGCTCTTCAACCTTCGGCCACGGGAAGAGCTGCTACGCAAGCAGTATGGGTTCCAGTGGTACGTGTAGGGCCCCAGGGCCCCAGTCCTGCCCCAGCCTTCTGTCAGAACAGCACTCCTCTGCGTGCCGGAGGACAGGAGTTTGGCAACTTGTCTTGTAAATGTCAGTAATTAAATATCTTTTCTGTACTTCACAACGTTTTCCGCCTCTTTTGTTTTTCTTATGAAAGTAGGTGTTTTTGAGAGGGAGATGATCAACGGAATGAGTTGATCAGGACTCATCAGCTTCAAGGATGTTATAACCAGACATTCAGGTCCAGAAAATACAAATCCAGACCAATGTTTTGTTTCAACCAACCAGTTGAGTACCCTGTGACTCTTTATTCTCAACTGATTGGTTGAAACGAAACCTTTAACGCTAACGTTATTGCGTCCAGCTGTCGCTCGCTGTCATTTGTCTGGGACGAGGTTCGAAACGGCACATTGTGTGATGGTGAAAATGGCAGGGTTTCAAAACACGCCAAGACCTGTTCAGTAGTGATCTGCAGCAATAGTGACGCAAGATGGACCGTGAACTCCACATGTATCACATCAAGAAGAATCTTTTTCTGACCTAGCAGCGTATATTTGCCATTGAGTGCCTAGGCTGCCCCTCCTGGAGCCAACACCTCGTGGTGGAGGGGTTTGCGTGTTCCAATGATCCCAGGAGCTAAGTTGCCTGGGGCTTTATGCCCCTGGTAGGGTCATCCAAGGCAAACAGGTCCGGGGTGAGGAACCAGACAAAGTGCGGCTCAAAAGACCCCCTATGATAAACATGGATTTTCAGTTTCTTTCGCCCGGATGTGGGTCACCGGGGCCCCCCTCGGGAGGTTGAGCGCCTGGTGGCCAGGCCTGCACCCATGGGGCCTGGCCGGGTACAGCCCGAAGAAGGAACGTGGGTCCCCACTCCAATGGGCTCACCACCTGTAAGAGGGGCCATGGGGGTCGGGTGCGATGTGAGCTGGGCAGTGGCCAAAGGCGGGGACCTTGGCGGTCCGATCCTCGGCTGCAGAAGCTAGCTCTAGGGACATGGAATGTCACCTCTCTGGTGGGGAAGGAGCCTGAGCTGGTGCGCGAGGTTATGAGGTTCCGACTAGATACGGTCGGGCTCACCTCGACGCATGGCTTGGGCTCTGGAACCAGTCTCCTTGGCTTGTGGGACTTCAGAGGCAGCTGATAGGTTCCGGCGGACTCGTTTCCGGTGAGGGTTGGACTCCGCCAGGGCTGCCCTTTGTCACCGATTCTTATCATAACTTTTATGGACAGAATTTCTAGGCGCAGCCGGGGCGTTGAGGGTGTCCGGTTTGGTAGCCTCAGGATCGGGTCTCTGCTCTTTGCAGATGATATGGTTCTGTTGGCTTCTTCAGATCGTGACCTTCAGCTCTCACTGGAGCAGTTTGCAGCCGAGTGTGAAGCGGCTGGGATGAGAATCAGCACCTCTAAATCTGAGACCTTGGTCCTCAGCCGGAAAAGGGTGGAGTGCCCTCTCCGGGTCGGGGAGGTGGTCCTCCCCCAAGTGGAGGAGTTTAAGTATCTCGGGGTCTTGTTCATGAGTGAGGGAAGGATGGAGCGGGAGATCGGCAGGCGGATCGGTGCGGGGTCAGCAGTGATGCGGGCGCTGCATCGGTCCGTCGTGGTGAAGAAGGAGCTGAGCCAAAAGGCAAAGCTCTCGTTTTAACAGTCGATCTACGTTCCTACCCTCACCTATGGCCATGAGCTCTGGGTAGTGACCGAAAGAACAAGATCGCGAATACCAGCGGCTGAAATGAGCTTCCTCCGCAGGGTGGCTGGGCTCTCCCTTAGAGATTGACTGAGCTTCTCACCCTTTCGGGGGGACTTAGAGTAGAGCCGTTACTCCTCCGCATTGAGAGGAGCCAGATGAGGTGGTTCGGGCATCTGGTTAGGATGCCTCCCCATGTCCCACTGGGAGGAGGCCCCGGGGAAGACCCAGGACACGCTGGAGAGACTATGTCTCTCGGCTGGCCTGGGAACGCCTCAGGATTCCCCCGGAAGAGCTGGACGAAGTGGCCGGGAAGAGGGAGGTCTGGGTTTCCCTGCTTAGACTGCTGTCCCCACGACCCGACCCGGACAAGCAGTAGATAATGGATGGATGGATGGATGGATGGATGAATGGATGCCTAGGCTGCTCTGACCCTGAAACACCAGCAGATGGCGCCATGAGGCAGCGCTGTTTGTGATTTACAAAGCAGTAAGTTTTAATGGATATTAAGCAGGCAATTTCTCATTTCTACTAAACCATCTGCTCATGGATTGAGGCTGAGACCAGCTGTGGGGGGAGGTATAGTAGCACATATTCTGCCAATAAGTAGAGCTACTTTTCAAAAATTATGACAGGATTCAGCTTAAAGCAGATAGCTTCGGGGCTTGGCCTTTTGGCCAAAAGGAAAGTTGTCCAACTGTTATGTTATCTGATGTAGTGCAGAGCTCCTGTCAACAGTGCTGACAGAATTAAGACACTTCGACCTGCTGGTGTGGTGCTGGTATCACTACTAATCTTCCCTTAGCATTACTATTTAAGTGTTAAGTGTGAATATGCTGTTTCCCAGTAAGTTAATTGCCTCCTTTCTGCTGGTACATTGCTTAACTGTGTCCTGTCCCCTCTGTCTACCGCCTATAAAGGCTATCTCACTACATTTGTTCCCTACAGCTGGCTCAGCCAATCGAGTCGATGCACAGGGTCTTCTCGCTGCTCATTGGCTGGGACAGCAGATATAAGTATCCCAAGAGCTGTTCTTTCCAAGCAGAGCGGCAGACAGCAGGACAGGAGAGAGAGGTCGGCTCGGTGCGGGAGTGAGCTCAGCGTAAGAGTGAGTCGGCTGACTGCCTGTTGAATCTTCTTGCCAGCTGTCCTCCCCCAAGCTAGAGAGTCTCTCGGCAGTCTGAACGCCTTCGCAGAGTGGCACGATGAACCAGGGCAGTGCTGACCCAGAACCTGAGCTCACTGAGCCAGTCCGATACCTCAGGTATGGATGACGTGGAGGGACTGGGGGTAAATGAGAGACTTAGAGGAAATGTCACGGTTTTGTAGTTCAGCATTGTAGTTTGTTGACCAGTGTGTGCAAAGAAAGTCCAGTTCAGTGGCACGGGGATGGCGAAGAACCCACTTTTGTGTCTGTGTCCTTACTTCAGACAGACTCTGCTTTCCATGCACTGCAAGCATGATGCTGGGGAAATATCTAGCACTTAGGTGGTATCCTGGAAGAGACAGAAGAATCAGTCTTCTTCTGCGTAAGGGGGTCACATCTGGTTTTGGTGGGCAGAGGGTCTACAGGAGCCAGGGGCGGAGAAGACGGTTCCAAAATCACAAGGGTGTGTGTGTGTGGGGACCGCCTTCTTGGTCCCCACAAGGGGAAGCTCAGGTTTGTAAAAATCTGTGTCAAAAAATCAGTCAAAGTACTCTGCAGTCAAAAAACTAAAAGTGCCTAAAGTCTAGTATTGTTTGTTTATGGTTAAGGTTGTCATAGTTAGGATTAAGGTTTTGCTCATAGAAATGAATGGACGGTCTCTACAAAGGTATGAATACAAGTGTGAGTGTATGTGTGAGAGAGAGGGGGGGTTATGTCACTCTTAGTGTTTTGTATGTCGTTTTTTTTTTTTTTTTTTTTTTTTTTTAAACTTTGGTTAAACTTGTTTGGGGGGCCTGGCGGACCCCTGTTTTGCGGGGTGGAGGCAACTGGGGGGCGAGAAGGGG
>JAODKM010000042.1:12821624-12851759 GCA_026780845.1 Petrocephalus sullivani
AAGCGGCACTAAACTGCAGTCGAAACGCAAACCGAGCCGAACTGAGCCAAACCAAGGTGAGCTGTACTGAACCGTGCGGTGCCGTACTATGCAGTGGAAAAGCGCCATTAGAGTCCTCCTTGTTCAGCCGCACCTGCTACAAGGAGTGACATCTATGATCAGGGGCTGGGAAATTGGGCTTTGTAACACCAGCGGTTCATGTACATCTGCTCAATGAAAGGCACGTCAGGCCCGATGATCTGTTGGATTGTCTACAGCAGGGTTCCCCAATTCCGGTGCTAGGGGGCTAGAATTCAACATAGTTTGCTGATTCTCTGCTCAAACACAAACCAGCTAATGACAAGATTCAAATAGTCAAATCGGCAAACTGTGTTGGAGCCTGGCCCTCCAGGGCTCCAGCCAGCCTTTGCCATGGCTCTACAGTAGCTGGTAAGTGTGGCCTTGCTCATTCCCATTGCTGCTTCAAGAAGTAGCTTGCAAAGGGCCACCACCTACGGCACCTGAGGATTAAGGGCCTAGCCCGAGTGCTCACAGGCAAGCCTATTCTACTGAGGCCGGGCTCAAACCAGTAACATACTGATCACTGGCACCAAGGCTTTGCCCGCTGAGTCACAACCCCCCCACTTATTGCTGGTGTAGCTAGGAAAGATGTGCAAATGGGCACTAAGGTAGATGGTGAAGGTGATGACAGGCTTTCATTAGAACCGATTCTGTGTTCACCTCAGATCTTCAGACTGAGGGACCAGTTTCCACTGGAGACTCATCTATGGGGATTTGTGTGTGAATCCTGTTGTGCCTTCTAAAGTCCATGACAATCTTCTTAATCTTTATTGGTTTTCAGAGTAGGGTTCTGTCACCTCATTTCTGCATGAGGATTCATCATACCAGCTATTGGCTCAGGTAGCAGCACTCCAGGTAGATCAGCAGAGGGGGTCTTCACCTTCTGGAGACTGTCTTTCAGAGAGTCCAGGACCAACTTGCCTGGAATGGTGGCGTTGAAGGCTGAGTTTGGCTGAAATTCAACATTGTATCATAGATGTTTATCTTCTCCAAGTGTTCTAGGCTGATGGGCCTAGGGAGGAAGCATTCAGGTGAGATCGAGTAGGGCAACCCAAGAGCATTCTGGGGGATAAAGACTGTGCACAATGACCAGTAGAGATATGGCCTGGTGAAGGACTTGAGCTCTGCACCCTCTGACTAAAAGTCTGATACTCCAGGAACTGGGCTGTATTAGCCCTTTTTGCAACTCTAGTCTCCATGAAGTACAGTGGGAAAGTGGACAGGGACAGGAAGATGGTGAAGATGTCAGTGTAAACAGGGGCCAGCTGCAGCAGCTCCAAATATCTTTGGGAGGGATCCCAGCGGGACCAGCAGCTCTGCAAACTCCGACCCCGTAGAAAGTCCTCCTCACATCCTGTGCAGACAGTCGCAACAAAAATCCCTCCGGGTCACTGGGAGCTTAGCGTGTTTTTGAGTACATTCCAGTGCATGCATTCAAAGCAGTCAGTGAGTCGCTGCTCTGCCTCACACGACCAGTGGCGTGCGGGCCACCCTGCAGGGGGTGGGGGGAGGGGGCTTTCAGCTACTGTTTGAATCGCAGGCACAGCAGGACAGCAGTGTGATTGAGTCTGACGGCGATCCAGAGTATTACCGACTCAGACTGCTGTCCCAAAGTGCCGATGAAACTTCAGCAAAACTTTTCCTAAGCGGTACTGATTAAAGTCCCATGTGATGATAGCAAGGGCCTTAGATTCTGATTCTCCAGTCTAACCCTTTCCTGTTTCAATCCAGCTCAACTAATAGGGTATTGCATTAACAATTCCATGGTTGTGAGTTCAAATCCCTGGGATCTTGTGTAAATTGTAGTCCTTCTGCCTACTGCAAGTTACTTTGGATAAAAACATCAAATTAATGTAGAAGTAAATCATAAATAAACTGTTTATGACGTCATAAATGCAGTTACTTTCATATAATTCTCTTCCGGCTTGGGATCTTTGCTCAAACCTTAGACAACGTGAAAGAAATAGTTTAATTGAAAACAGTGATTTTTAAAAAACAATTACTTACATCTGTAATGTTCATGATCAGATTTGGGTAACCATCGGAAATCAATGGATGAGACTATAATAGGTAGAATCCACAATCACCGCATTAGAAGCCTGACCCCGTCACACTCGGAAAAGTTTGTCCTGTCCACCATGGGATCTACACCTTCCTGTCAAAACACTATCTTTTTGTTACATGACCATCTGTGTCCTAACATACAACTGCAACATTGTTCAGCGCTACAGGGATCATGCTTCACAGCTCTGAGCTGTAAATTACGCTTCCTTGGGGTGTTGTTTATTTTATCCTGTAGCGGGTCAATGAGCAAACGGCTTCCTTCATGGCGCTAATGTGTGGCCCAGTGGGTTTGGCCTCTATGTGTGCGATTAGAAGGTGCTGGTTTGAATCCTGTGTACAGCAGGGTAACTATTCTGGCATTTCGCTTATGTACAAAGTCATTAATCCCTGCATTGCTGGCAGGATGACTGACCGTGCTCTGGCCTCAAGGTTTGCGCTCACCTGTATGTGTGTATGTCCACAAAAGAAAGGAGATACAGAATATGCAAAAACAGGCAGTTCAATGTAGTTGGTCAAATAGCAAATAAAGCTGTTTCTTGTGAGGCTCCTAATCATGCATATGACTCTGGAGATGAAGAAAGAGTCCAGAATGATGTGTCTGATATCTATTGTAGATTAGCCCCAGGAGCTCACGTGGGGAGATCAGGGTGAGCCCAGGGCCAGCAGAGTATGCCGGCTCCCATGGTTAGCAAGATAAACAGCCATCTGAACACATTTATTCAAGTCAGACTGTCATTTGTGTTCTGGGGAACAGTGACATTCTTCTGCTGTTTTTGCAGGGGATATGGAATAGTATGGGAGAAAGGGAAGTGATAGAATGAATGGATGAACTAATGAGTGAAAGAAAAGTGAATGAATGAATGAATGTAATGAGTGAAAGAAAAGGATGAATGAATGATTTCATTAAATAAGTGAAAAAAAGAATGAATTAATGAATTGAGTGAAAGAAAAAGTGAATGAATTAATTAAATAATGAGTGAAAGAAAAAAATGAAAGAAAGTTGGACAAACTAAGTAATTGATAAGCAAACAGCTCCACTGTCAGCCAATAAAGCAAATAAACAGAAACACTGAATTGTTTATAGACTAAATTAGAAAAACAACTTCTGTCAAACTTTCCTACCTCACGTGATCGGAGGCTAGTGACGTAGCTTCACGTCCACTGTGTGTGTGTGTGTGTGTGTGTGTGTGTCTGATTTATATGCAAGGATTGTTACTGGGTCAGTAACCTCTTACCGTTTGTCTCTGGTACCAGAACGCATAAAGGTGAAGACAAGCCCTGAGCCAGAGTGGCTGTCAGCCTCTTAGTTGGACCATATGCTCTCCAATGGGTCTGATGAAAAGAGGAGGACCACAGTCACCCCCCCCCCCCCCTTTCTGTGTGTTTATGCTTATCAGCATTAGCTGTGGGGAGCATGTGTGCTGCCTCCTGTATAACACCATTACACATCTGTAGCCTATGAGTCATCATTAATTCTGTTTATGCCGTCATTTAATAACCCCAGGCCTTCCCATCAAATGAATGTGAAGTTACTTCTACCCAGTGGCACAAATAATGTAGGGGAGACAATGATTGGGCAGCCAGAGTAATATATTGCTGTGGTTTAGATATTGAACTAGACAGCGGCACGTTTATCATATGGCCCTACGAGAGGGGGGTACTGCTGGTGTGTATTAGCCTATCAGGGGCACTGCTGGTGTGTTTAACCTATATGGGGTACTGCCGCTGTATTCAGCCTATCAAATGCACTGCTGTTACTTCTAGTGTATGTTACATATGTTAATTCATAAATTTAAGGTGCCTGCTAAACATATAACAATATAATGATTTGTGATTGGAAGGTTGATAGATTCTGTAGGATTCTAGATGTTTGGACTGAGACCAGCTGACATAATATGTCACATTTGCTTCATCTCTGGTCAAGTTAAACTGACACTAGACTAGTGGTCATCCAATGAAAGTCAGGTCATGTCATGACTGGGCCGGCCTCTCTCTGCCTGTCTGCCTATCTGTCTGTCTGCCTCTGTGGTTGATTCAGGTAATCGCTCCTTCTCATCACCATTTCTTCATTTTAATTGATCTTGTTCCTGGCAGGCCGAATTGCTCCTGCTTTTGACCCTAATGTCCATGCAGCAGACATTTTTGTTTAACTTCCCCCAAGTTGTTTATCACTTGCCCCCGTCATCTGTGTCTAGTGTAGTGTGGGTGACCTCCAATAAGTGAGTAATTTTCCGTCTCCATGACAACCAAGACTCAGACCTGGACCGTGCCTGTCCAGGGAAAGGTCAGCTGGCCCAAAAAGAAACCCAAAGACAAATGGCTGTTGGTAGAAGGTCAAGGGAAAAAAAACAAGCATATAGTGTAAATTAACATACAAAGAAATGTCAGTCCTCCCTCTTTGGTGGTGATGTTTGCTCATGTGTTAGCCATGCGCTAAACAGGCCTACCTCCCTGACAGCCTTTGAGCACCTCCCTTTTTCTCAACAACAAACAGCGTGAGCACTGAGAGTGATCGGTAAAATGGTTCAAGGCTGCATGTGCAGCAGCTGGCCTCGGAACAGAAACCAGTATTGCTTTAAGGTAACTTCATAACGCCTTTATAATGCATTCTTCGAGCGATCGTAAGCATGTAAGTATACCTTAACATCGTAACATATTCTAACAGCTTCAATGTGCTTTAATAACAAATATTACGTTATAATAATATTATAATTGTATAATTGTACAAAGGTTGTTATTAATCTACATTAAAGCTGTTAAGATATACTAACATGCTACTGACCTCTTCTGCCAGCCCCTGGAGGATGGGCTCCCTGTTCGGGTCTGATTCCTCCCAGGGTGTTTTTCCTTGCCACTGTCAGCTCTTGTTCACTAGGGGTTTTTCTGCAGAGATTATGTAAAGCGCTTTGAGACAATGTTGTCAAAATGCGCTATACAAATAAACTTCTATTAAACTGAATTGAAGGGATGAATGTTCTATGAATGTATTATGAAGGCACAATGAATGTTCTATGAATGCATTATAAAGACATTTCAAAGGTGCCATTAATGTAAAGCATCAGTTTGTTTCCCTTTATTTGGTTTCACTTTTACCATCTACTCATCTTCTCAGGCTCGTTGGTTTTTCTTTCTTTTTTTTTGCAGCAACCTACAGATATTTTTCATCCCAAAAAATGCATTTTTAAAGTATTTTGAATATCCCCACTAACACCAACCATGGCTTTACTTGGAAGGCCGTGAAGACTGATGATCGTCTCCCTTCCTCCACAGCGCAGGTCCGGGGGGCCTGACAGCTGCCTGTTCTGCCCATAGCTAGCATGGGCCCTGCCTGCTGTTATGACTGACAGCACGGTCACTGCTGCCTTACTGCTATTTTTCTGCTTTGGTTCTGTTCTTTGGGGGGGGGGCATTGGGCTGCAATGAGGCATATGTCTCCTCCAGGCCAATCCATCTGACATTTAGGAAAGATCAGCAGAAATCCCACAAGAGAGAACCTCTCCTAATGGATCTTTGTGTCAATAGAAGGTCTGCAGCGCTCTGGGTGTGGTCTCTATGGGACTCCATATGCCATGATCAGATATTCTGCACTGTGATTGGTGGATGTCCTGAGCTGTAATTGGTTGGGTATTTTCACTCAGCTTTGTCTTGCATCTGTGGCTCAGAATCCCTGGTACTTGCCCCCGCCAATCCTACCCCATCACCACAGGCACTAGCAGTACCACGGTTCCCCCTCCTATTTCAACCTGCAAGGGCCCCCCTACTGGTCAGCAGCTGTCGACGGGCACAGGGACCGGCAGCGAAATACTCACCCTCTGCAAACACATTCTGCATCCCCTATTAAATATGCAGGAGGCTTGCGTGCCCACCTGGCTCTCTGGCATTCCTCTTCTAGCAGAGATTATAAAAAGCAGAGGAGGATGGATGCAGGAAGGGGAGTCAACCTGTAACCTCTACAGCCACCTGCTGGCTATTTATTTACCCTCAAATCACACCCTCTAATATGACACCTTAAGCAGCCAGTCAGGTGGCACGTCATTCAATCGAGTTCAGAACTTAAACCTGCGTCCCCGCTCATTCCCTCTTTCTCCTTCCTCTCCTTCGCTCCCTCCGTGTCTCTCCATGTCCCCTCCCCCTTTCTCTCACTTTCATTTAATTTTATTCCTTTATTTCTTTCATTTTAAATGCACTCTTGCAGACACGCCAAGATGAATGGATGTTGCTGTGTTGCTGTGCTCAGGTAGAGGCAGGGTAACAGTGACCAAAGTAATAATGATGACAAAGGACCATACACGTTCATTACCAGCGGCCCCCTTCAGCCAGGCGCCTGCCTATTTCTCACCGAGGAGGGCTGCTTATTTCTTTATTGCCATAATTTGAAAAGGCTCGGGGTGACTGTGACTCACTCGCTACCCCCCTCCCCCAATTACTCTGGTCCTTTCTTTCTGGTCCTCCCCATGTGGGAGAGGGTACTCCTATTTATTTTCTGTGAAGATGCAGCATGGTGTAGCTGCAGAATGGTCCTCCGTGGTTTTCACATAACAGGCTTCCAGCTGTGGCAATGTTGCTACATTTATTTAGCATCCGCTTTTATCCAAGGTAACGTACAATTGAAAGTACAGGACCCGACAAAGCCTGTAGCGAATGGGGGTTAAGGGCCTTGCTCAGGGGCCCAGTGGTGAACCATGTGATTTGAACTGGTGACCTTCTGATCACAGGCACAGAATCCTAACCCACTGAGACACGCACACATTCATTACTGACCAATAAAATAATAAGCCACTACTATTGCCACTAAGTGAGATGGATGTAGGCTGTGATTTTCATCCTGCGTGAGGAATAGAGGAGACTGAACAGAGAATATCTGAATAATTAAGAGGGGAAACTGCTTTAATCAGTGCAAAAACAGTGCTGGTAGGCCAGTAATCAGCGGGGTGCTCCTTTAAACCAGGATCACAATAGACTCAATCAAAATGTTATGATGTTAATCACTTAAAGGTGTGCCTCCCAAAATCTGCGGCAAGCTACTTGAAGAATGTTGGCGTCTAGCTTGGGAGCCAGCGGTAGCCAGACTCGGTGGGGGGTTCTGATTGTGTAGGTGGGGTGATTGCGTCCTGAGCACTGGTGTGTAGTACGCGGGGCGCTCCACTTTACCGTAGCCTCTCCAACAAGCACTGTGGGAGGCAGATTAAGATTCACTTCATTACCACTTTGTCAAAAAAAGGAACACAATCAAACTGTTCCCAAATTAGCATGATGTTAGGCTTCCGGGTCCCCTGAGTGTCTCAGATCATTAAGGAGTTTTGTAGAAGAGCAGACCACCTAGCAAAGCTACTTTCTATATCTGGCATTTCCTAGCGTGACATATCTTAGAAGGGGGCTAGGGGTTTTAGGAGGACGCCCCTAAAATCCCTAGCAAACTCAAACCATCCGGGATGATTTGAGTCTGCAGGTGCTGCATAGCACTATACAAATTCACTATAAAACTTACTTTTATTATTACACAGATGAAGTTCTCATATTAAGCTGCTGGCTTAAGGACATAACAGCAATTCCTTTCCTGGGACATCTGGGGTCTCTGAGCTGGCTAATGCATTAATGTTACTTGTATTCAGAGGTGTCAATTTCAGGTCCAGAAAGTAAAAATCCAGACCAAGATTTTGTTTCAACCAATCAGTTGCGCATAAAGAGTCACAGTCACAGAGTAGCTCAACTTGTTGGTTGAAACAAAATCTTGGTCAGGATTTGTACGTTCTGGACCTGAAATTGACACCTCTGCTTGTATTCTATTTTCTGTTCTATTTGGGTACATAACACGTACTTTTATAGGCACACCTAGTACCAGGTAAGACCCCTATTTCCTACAGAACAGCCTGAATTCATTAAAGCATGGATTCAATAATGTCCTGAAAACATTCTTCATAGAGTTTGGTTTATCACATACTTGCACTTAGAACCTTTCTGGTGGCTTTAAGTACAGTTATTCGCCTCTGACCTCTGTCATTAGAAGGTTGTCTGTAATGTCTACACATGGTAGTGCATAAAAATCCCAGGACGATGGTTTTTTTAGCATGCTGGAACCACCATTTCTGGCACCAAAGTTCATAATGTGTTTAATATCCCACATACTGAACATTATAAAGCTGTCTTAATGCACAATCCTCTCAACCCTGTCTGCCCTTTATGTATTGAGTCACATTGATGTAATATTACCAGGCTGTTGTCCTTAATCAGCCTTTATACATAGAGCATTGAGGGCATATTTGGCATTTAGCTGACACCCTTATCCAGAGTGACTTACATTACACAATTACAACCCCCCTGGAGAAATTTGGTGTTAAGGGTCTTGCTCGGGGACCCACTAGTAGACGGGATTTGAACCATAACAAGAGCCTCATAACACTAGGCCACCACCATCCTACATATCAGTATTCTTTTCAGAGTCAGTCTGTTGCTTGATAGATGTGAAGAGAAATACTCTTGTGAAATCTCACTGATGCTATCAGTAGGCTTAAGTGGTCGATATCGCCATTGAGTTGGAACTGCTTAAGTCGCGTATTATGGAGGATCATGGCTGATGGCGATACCTCCAGGTGGTGTATAGATGACCTCCAGGGCTGGATCATCTGGACGGATTTGTGATAGTATTGATGAAGCCACATTCTTACGTCCCATCTGGAGGATGGAGATGTGGCCCTGTGCTGAGGGGTGACCTTTAGGGAATGTTCCCTACTGCACCATATTGAGAGCCAGATGGCCTGGCCCAGACAAACCCTAAAGGGCAATGAGAGAGCGTGCCCTGATAGAGGGGCTTATCTACACACACAACAAAAGATACTGCAGACTCTACATAGGCTTCCCCACTTAACTGTGACCTTCCAGTCTGCTTTTGGAGCACCAGTATTGATATGGGTTATGTCAAGTGCATATATTACAGAATTCAAATTTGATTTATCAAATTGATCTTGTGGCTCTTCTAGAAGAACCTTCACCTGCCGCTTGAAAGCAAGGCTATGCATTTGTCCTTCGGTCTAGAGAGAAACACTGTTTCCACATTTTACACATTATCAGGTTTTATTTGTATCCATTATAGATGCATCTGTGTCCATCTGTGTTCATTTCCATGGAGATTCACAGCCAAATAGCTGGCAGGGTGTTTGTAAGCTGAAATAAAGGAGTTAATTATCAGATGGATTATTTGTATCTGGTATCTCTAGCCCATTCCCAAACTAAAAAAACACCATTTTAAGGCCTCTCAAGCCCCTACACCCCCCTCTCCCCCAAACCAGCCCAGTCATCCTGTTCCCCTTGTCTCAGTGACTATAATGACCGGCCCTTATAATAGCCTGGTGGTGGAGCCCTACATCAGGAGAAAACCAAAGACGTCTGTTGGCGAGACACATAATTTAACATATTCCAGAGTGCCAGCCAACCCAGAACTGTACCACCTACAGGTCCTATAATTATTTGTGAAGTATAATCGAGTCTCACGATCTATGATCTTGTCATTTGCAAATTTTTGATAATTTGCTCATGAATTAAAATATCCATTTAGGGGCTGTAAACGGGCACAACCTGGGAGATAAAGTCTGCTCTGATCCTAGAACAAAAAGCCCCTCTAATACTTGGCCCACTATCCTCACCAGGTCTTGTATTCTGAAATTATCATCATTACAGCTTTTAGCAAATTGCAAAAAGAGAATCATGGGTAAGTGGAATGTGAGCTAATGGCCATCAGAGACTGTCACCCTTAACATCTTTTTTAATCACAGATATGCAAAGTAAAAATTGATTACAGAATGTGTGGACATTTGTTTTTAATTACTGTTCTTAATGCGGCATTGGGAGACAGCATCCCTGGGATGGCTTAGTAAGGCACAGAGACACCAGCAAAGCTACCAGCAATTTCATCGGTCCTTCCACTCAATGGAGTAATTAGATGGTTTACGGGGAAAATAGGGTTGCCATGGGGATCCAGATTTAGGAGCCATTTACTCAATCGATGACTAGAAGCCACAGAGACTGGGCTCTGCAGTATGGTCTGTTTCTTGCTTTCTTGGGGACCGTCTAGCAATTATGACTTGACTGTGAACATTAGCAGACTAAAAGTACCTGCAGTCACCCAGTTCATTAAAAAAAGAAGTTTGTGACATATCAGTCACACCTATAAACTTAAGGCATAAGGTGGTTCCTCCTGTAAGCTTTAGATGTAAAATTCCACCTCACCTGTACGTTGCTTTGGACAGAAGCATTTAGTAAATAATTGTAAATAATAGCCAATGAGTTCAGCATGAGGTCATTGCTGTGATGGGACCTTCCAGTGTAGAAGCAGTGTTTTCACTTTCGGCTCTGTGTAAGGCATAGAGACAGCATGGAGTGGGACATTTATTATTTATTGTGATGAGATGCTGTGTGTGTTCCTCCAGGCCATGGCAGGAGCACCGCAGGGCTTTTCACAGCATTCAGCCAATCAGAAATCAGCCCCTGCCGTTACCGGGCATTGTGGGAGGAATGACGTATCCCTTCTGCTCCTTCCTGGGAGCCGTTTCACAAGCAGCCCTGGTTCTCTTGCATACAAGGCAGCCGGCTGCTCTCCGGCAGAACTGCTTATTCCTGGCTAGCTGGACCAATCATGGACCAGCACGGAATCCCTTGCTCTCCTGCACTGTGTACAGTTCCTGGACTTGCTGGCTACTTCTCTAAAGGGCACTGAAATGCACCATTTGTTTTCGGTGTCAGGCAGCTCTACAAACCTGCAGGACAATGACCTGTAACTCACACGACTATCTCAGGTGTGTGGCTCCGGGGGTTAGAATGCTGTATTTGCAATTAGGAGGTCACTGGCTCAAACCCCTGAGTCAACATTGGGTTAATTGCTTTTTCAGTTACATGTTGCTTTGGTGAAAAGTGTCTTCCAAATAAGTAAAATGTTTTAGCCACCTGCCTTACATCAGCAGCTCGCTGTGGTCCCAAGGTCTGGGTTATAAACCCATTTCACATCCGTCAGTAGAGCCATAATGCTGATCGTGAAAGTATTACGGTGCTGTATGAGTCAATACCTCTGTCATCGACCTCAGCGTCCTGTTAACCATCAGGCATCACTGCTTGGGAATTCGTTTTTATGAAACTGCTATGTTTTAATCTCAGCGGAGTATTATTCTTCCATATTTGTAACTACATAAGTCCATTTCACCGTTCAAACAGGATCTATAAATTGACTTTGGTATGTGGCGTACAGTCGTATTTGTGATGGATGTTTGTACTTTTACTGGAACTTTATTCCAGGAGAGATGTTTCGTCACTTTCTTTCCAGATGTCAGAGTTTTCGTCTTGATTCTTCCCGGAGTGTGAACTATGCAGACAGTTATGACAAGTGCCTTATCAAAGCGTTAAGTAACCTGATTGGGGGGGCGGGGTTTGTTTCTCCCGCACAGTAAACTGGAGGCCGCTGCCATCGAGACTGAGCTGCTGCATGACTATCGCTTTGGACAGCAGCAGCTCATCGAGACTTGGGGTCATGCCTGTGCTGTTGCCATCGCCAAAGTAAAGCCATCTCACGTTCTCATTTTACCCACAGCAGCAACTTCATTAACTATGAGTGTCCTGTTAACGCATAGCTACACTGCACTCTGCAGCCTTAGCATGTGAGTGTCGTGGGGCCCAGTAACACGGCAAATCATCCATCCACCTTCTGGAACAGTTTATCTAATACAGGGTCACAATTAATCCAGAGCCTCTCCCAGGAAATAGAGGCCACCGGGCAGGGGGGTACCTGGGATGTAAAATCAGCTAATTGCAGGGCAAGCAGACACCCATTATGGCCAACTTAGAGACACCATTTGACCTAATGATGTTTCCTGGACTGTGGGCAGAAACCCATATGTAAACACAGGAAAAACCTGCAATCACAGCGCACACAGAGCCAGAGGCCAGAGGCAAACCACCAGCCCTGGTACGATATTACATGAGCAATAAGTTCAGATAATAAAGCCATCGGCTCCGTAGCAGAGTGGAACTCTGGGTTGGGAAGAGACTCCTGGGACTTTGTTTGTGGATTATCCTTTAATCGCATCTCAGCCAGTCCCAGTTCAGCTTAACTAGTACATCAAGCTGCTTCTCTGAGGACTGGCAGCAGCTTCAGTCAGATTCATTCAGCTTCAGCTTCACCATTAACTCGATCGAAACTTCAGTGTGCCATAGGACAGGTATTTTGTTCTTCCCAGGTAACATTTTAAATGGAGGTAATCAATATAAACATGTAACGTGGGATTACTGGTAAAAATATCTTCATGCTGCATGCAGAACCACAGTTTTATAAGCCACTAGCTGAACTAGTCACGTCTTCTCTCGGCCTTCCACAGGCCTTCCCCTTCAGCTCGCTCAGTAAGAAGCAGCCCACTGTCCTGGTGGTCTGCGGGCCAGAACAGAACGGAGCCGTCGGCCTGGTCTGCGCTCGGCACCTGCACATATTTGTGAGGAACATTTACTTCTCCTACATTGTTACACTGAGTAAATTACACCAGGAGCCCTGAACCCAAACCTGCTACATTAAAGTCCTTTTAAGGGCCTGGATTGTTAAAAGAATGTTTGATAAGTCAACATCTGATAAATTAATGACATCGCAATGAACTGCAATGGTGCTGAAGCTTTGGGTGCTCCTATTCATGGCCAGGGGTATGAGCCTACAATCTTCTACCCAAAACGCTCCTCACACCCCCTGCATCAGGACTTCACTGTGCAGTGTGAGAAGATGGACATCCCCTTCCTATCCTACCTTCCCACAGAGGTGAGAGAGTGGGGAAAGAGAGAGAGAGAGAGAGAGAGTGAGAGAAAGAGAGAGAGAGAGAGAGATAGATAGATATAGATAGATAGATACCTTGTTTCCACCAACACAGAACTAGTGCTGGGCTGTTTTTTGCTTGGTGCCTTTTGAGAACCATCCTGTGTTTCCACCGGTTTCAAAAAAAAGAACAGCGGAAGTGAGAATATAGGTCCATATGAAATCTGTTTCTCTCACTTTATTTTCATTTGTTTTGGATTTTACATTTTTCAAGCTACCCAAACAGAAAAATAAGGAGTTCATTCTCATTCGCCGTTTTACCGCCGTCCTTTTAACCGCCTCATGATGTCTTCGCCACTCGAGCGCCACGTTATTTATTAGACCTGCAATATTTATAATCCATTATTAAATTTGACCAGCAGATCTGTGTTTCTGTTTCCAGAGAATAATAAACAATGTAACGTTATTGCGCTAATAAGTGCTGGCAAGTTGTTTCACTGCCGGCACCTGCGATATTAGACAAAACTTTATCAGTTATCGATCAAATGAATCAGCTATGCGGATGATTTGGAACACTAACTGGCGCCATCGCTGGTGTTACGGTTACAAATTCTGAGACCAACTTTTTCTTGGTGCCGTTTTTTGTGGCCCAGGGCCGGTTCTTGCAGTGGAAATGCGTGGAACCATTTCTGGATTGGGCCCAGCACTGGCTACCATTTGGTGGAAACAGGGTATGAGAGATGGAGGACACTCCACAGGGAAGATGGATCCCATTAGGGTGACAGCTACTGCTTATATCATCCGGATATAGAGAATGAGACTGTAGACGGACACTACAGTTAATGGCTGTAGAGCCATGGGGTGATGTAATGGTTGGGGGAAGAGGACCTGGGAGTTTATGGCACATTGCTGAAATTGGTAGAATGAAATGAAGGTTTTTTCTTGGTGGTCAGGTGCAGCTCATCAATGATGCCTACAATCTGGTCATTGATGCCATCTTGGGACCAGAGACAGAACTTTCCCCTGAGAAGGAGCCCTATAGCAGCATCTTGCTGACCCTTAAGCAGGTCAAGATACCCATGGCCAGTGTTGACATACCCTCAGGTAGTCTTTCACATGAGGCTCAGTATCTATCCATCAATCACTGTGTTTGAAACACTTATTTTCAAATAGATATATAACATTTCTGTTTGCACAAAAAATTAACCTTTGACTTGTTGGTGAAAGATGGTCATTTTTCCCCACACGTGTTTGTGTTCTCAATTTCCAGTGTCTTCAAGCTTGTCTGCTGAATGTTCTCCACATATATATGAATGGCTATGTGCGCACAGACACGCTGCTTGCAGGCCGCAAGGGAGCTGAGAATGAGGCTGTCTTTCTGCAACAGGGTGGGACGTAGAGGAAGCCAGTGCTGACGGCCTCAGACCGGAGGTCCTCATTTCACTCACAGCTCCCAAGAAATGCACTGCTGCCTTCACCGGGAGACACTTCCTGGCCGGACGCTTTCTGCCCTATGACATCCAGAAGAAGTACGAGCTCAACCTGCCCCAGTATCCTGGCACAGACTGCCTTACACAACTGTAACACACATCCCACACTCATTGGTTATCATTCTATAAATCAGCATTCCCCAATCCGGTCCTTGGGGACCCAAAGACAGTCCACATTTTTGCTCCCTCCCAGCTCCTGGTCTGAAGGAGCAAAACCCTGGACCGGCTGAGGGGTCCCCAAGGACCAGTGGGGAACCTCTGCTATAGTTTGTTCCCGTACTATTTCTGAAATCTGGAAGCTAAATTGAAGTTTGCTTTTAAAAACAGACATTTAGAAGCTAGTTTGAATCTGTTCAAAGGTTTGTACACATCAAAAGTAAAGTTTTCTTTTTATTTTTTCTGCTTGGAGGTCAAAAACATCACTGCAAATTAGTTGGACTGTCATTCACAAGCACCGAAAACTTTTAGACAACTTTTAGACAAACTGTGTTATTTAATCTTGTTACAAATGTTACAAATTTCACCCAAGTTGCATTTTTGTACAGAACTGTATTGTTTGCTGACCACTTCAGACGGCTGTAGGGACTGAAATTTAATAAAAGGTTTGGCAATCATATAGCGCAGTTTGGTAGCTCAACTGTCAGAACAACAATCCATGAAAAATGAACATCTTTGATAACGTCAATGAAATATCATAAAGCACATGTATTCAGCTGATACAATAACTACAAGAACAATAAAATAAGATTCAGGAATGCCCTTTATAATGAGTTGTAAATAACTGAACATTTAAAGCAGTAATACAACACGCAGTCTTATAAAAACATCCGTTTCCTGAAATGCATAATAA
Organism: Petrocephalus sullivani; assembly: GCA_026780845.1. Lineage (NCBI taxonomy): Eukaryota > Metazoa > Chordata > Actinopteri > Osteoglossiformes > Mormyridae > Petrocephalus > Petrocephalus sullivani. The sequence goes on from JAODKM010000042.1 coordinate 12,836,866, forward strand.
CCTTTTTTAAAATATGTGAAAGCGGTAGCATTGCACAGGCTCGGGTCCAGCTCTCGGTAACAGGGTGGGCCAGGAAGACTTTTTGGCGAGCAATTACATATAAAAAATACACTTCGCCCTTTTGGCTGGGTGGGCCAGCCTTGTGATTGGGTGGGCCAGGCTTTGCACCAACGGTGTTCACGTCCGTAGGCATCGCTTGTTTTTAATTGTAATGTAATTCACATAATTTTTTCTGATGCCTGCCTCATACTTTTCTACCCACGGTGAAATGCTAATTAACTAATTTCAGTTATAGTGATATCAGATTTATATTAACCAATAGTCTAATCAATTTCAGAACAACGATGATAATATTTATAATCGCCAAAGTGTAGTCTCTGTTTTAGATTTAAACCTGAGTAATCCGATCCAAAAGTCAAAATCAAACCTGATGACTTTTGATAAATTTACCGCTGGTATTTGGAGGCGTAAATAATTCACTGATTAGAGACGCTCAAATTAGCAGCTATGGTGAGCAGGAAAAGCGGCTGGTAGGAGGAAGCATGGTTATGAAATACCGCCATCTTGTGGATAAATCATGTCTAGATTAACATGGCACTCGAACTCTAACAGATTGTGATGGTACATTAGGGTTGTAATGTACACGGCATATTATCGAACCGTTCGCTACAACCACGACGGTTCAATATGCGCACGTGAACCGCGATATTTTGATATGCCTGTCATTTTCCTATTCGTACTGGCCCAAAACTGGGTTGTCTTGTTTAAATTTCATTATACGAGAGCAGATGGTGTACATTGCCTCCTGGCTCATGGTTGCCAGCTATCACGCATCTGGCATGACACTGGTTGGGCCGGCCTTGTGATGTTTACGCGGTTAATATGAATAATCGTATATTTACGTTAATTATAAATGTCGTGACTGTAAAGTTTGCCGTGGAGTGCGTGCGTTACTGTATAACCGTGTCATGTGAACTGCTGGTTTCCTTTTCTGTACCTTTGCTAGTATTAGACAGTGGCTGTTCGAATATTTAATTTTAAATGAGCTGTCATCTTTCTTTTCATTAAAATGACTCGACCACTCGCCATAATACGATTTTTGCCCCCATTATGTGAGTCCGTGTCACGGACTTGGAACAAAATTGTTTTTACCATAGCACATTTAAACGATTCATCCATTTCTGGAAAACGACAGAGAATTACAGGGTGATTTCATTGCTCTGGACCCTTTCTTAGACTAAGGTTATAATTCCCCTATTTGTTTTCTTGGTTGTCAGCAACATCAATTTCCAACCGGACAAACTGACCTTCCGAACGACATAGCAAGCGAAGCACATTAATCGTACGGCAGCTTACAGAGGTGGTTTATTGTCCCCACCTAGCGGCCACGTAATTAAATGCGAATAATTCGCGAATAATTTCTCTTTACACGAGTTTAACAAATCGAACAATTGATTCATTTCACACTGCCTGATTTTCCTCTCACCAGGAAAACAGATAATTGCATGGTAAATCCGTTGCTCTGGGTTTTGCTCACAGATGTAATAATTCCCATAATGCCTACGCCGCCGTACCGGCATATATACATAATGTGAGAATTTGCACCCCCTTTTCACTTCAGCCCATTTTCCTGTTGGACATCGGAAACCCCACCATAGTATAAATTCAGTTTAGGGTGTCACGACTGCTGCATCAAGAACATTCTGCAGTCTCTTGGGCAGTGCAGCTTGTACGGTTCTCTACACTTACTATGCTTGCCCATGGCTACTTTTTAAGTGATATCCTTAACTTCATATATTTTCGGGTCAAACAATATTTTTCCCTTTATAAAAAGACTTACACCAAAAGTTCTTACAAAAATAGTTGCTGAAAAAAGGTGTTTGTATGGGGGAAGGGTTGCGTTATTCAGGGCACTACTGGAGATCAGAATTTCCCTCAGATACCTCAAATCTCCCTGGAGCCCATGAGCGCTTTGTGTACATATACGGGCTGGCCCACACCTTGGGAGAGCTCGTCCTTCGGAGGATGCAGCCCCTGAATTCAGACACCACCAATCCTGTCGCTCCCATGTGACAATGGCGAGCGCCAATGTTCATTTTAACGTTTCCCTCTCTTTGATTCTATACAGGAGATATAACCTAAATCAGTCATACTGCCATTTTTGTTAATGGAGAGTTAATTAGGAAAAAAAAAAAAAAGAAGAGTTCATTGATTAAAGAATGTTTTTATTGTCTTTTTAAAATACAAAAAGTTACTGGTCCAAAACTGGGACAACCACCAAACCAAAAACTGTACCGTTACAACCCTAATTTTGCACATTAAGAAATGCTGATCATCCACAGACTCAGAGTGTTAAATCTTCAAGTGACGCTCATCCATTGATCTGCCACGAGCTTTGGTACCCCTGACAACTTTAGTGAAATTCTGACTCACTAGACTGCTCAGTCCACAGTCACAGCTTTTCACTGCAAGACCTCAGCTTTCTGTCATCTTAAAGCATCTCTGTAGACGTAAGAGGATCCATACACAGCATCTGCAAGAAGTACATTTAAAAAGTCAGAAATTATCACTTGATAAACACTGGTTTCAATATTGTCACAGGTCTAAACTTGACCAAACCGATGATCATTGAAAAATAATCTTCAGTGAGGGGGTTAGAAATATTAAGCTGATTCAAGTTGAACATGCATGACCTGAAATTTACTGCCGTCAGATATTGCCAACATACAGCAGATAAATATTTTTATAGATGCATATAGTCTGAAAAAGTCTAAATATTTATCAGCAAAACTGGAACAAATCAGACAGAATATATACAGGCTTCAAGGGTACACCAAGTAGTTGGTAACATCTTGTAAAATATTTCATCAGGTAAAGATATTTACAAGCATTTATGGACTTTACCTCTTAGAAATCAGCAAGATGGAACAACAGAAAGTCATCTCTTGGATGGTGAGCACTGCTTCACTGCGGCATTCCCACTTGCTTCATCCTGAACAACAGAAATTAAAAAAAACAATGAATTTGGGTTCCCAGCTGCCCTGGGAAAAAACACAAAATTCTATACTCTATAGTACACCTAAAAGCATGCATGGTTCAAATTGCATTGCATATTGGACTTTACCCATGGGGTAATCAATTTTGATAGTGGGGAAAAGACACCATACACTAATCCTAAAGACAACTGTCTAAATTAGCTTTTCCCCAACACAAACTTTCAATACCAAGTGATCTATGTCTGGAAAAACAAGGAGCAAAACATCAAGACTATAATCAGAAGGCAATGAAGACATAGCCTTTCCCACTAGCTACCCCTGTAAAATGCTTTAACTGGGGGTAGGGAAGGGAAGAAAAAAAAAACACCAGATACTAATAATTTTGAAAGACTAAAAGGACAAAAAAAATTTGATCAAAATGCATGGAAGGCAATTTTCTTCTTTTTGCGAATCAGGGGCCTGCTGTCTCGCAGGCCAAAGGTGAGACTTCAGTGTCACAAGCCCTAGTGGCATCCCCAGATGATCTGACATTTGGTGGAGGAACATGGAACACTTTCCAAGGAAAGTGAGGCAGACAACTCATCATGCAGATCTTTAGTTTAGAAAAAAAAAAACCAGGTCAATAAGGCAGCAGGCCTTGAAAGTGACAGCCGTTTCACATCTCAGAGGTGGTGGGGGGTAGGGGGCCTCATGAACAATTACATGTTTCACATTAAGAAAACGATGTAAAACAGGAGAGCAAAAAGGAGTTACCTCACAACAAAGGCCTATCTCCACATATGAACTAGCCAAGAGAGCAGCTTTCGCACCAGAGGAGTCACACGTTGATAGGCGCAATACTTCATTCTCCAAGGACTTTGTCGATTTGTCCCCAGAATTGTAGCAGAGAACACTTGGACGCAATGAGGCATTATGAACAGGACCAAGGCAAATCTAGGCTAATGCTGGCACTGAATTAAACGTTTAAAGTAATTTAGCTAAGATACACTACACCCTCAAAACTGTACCTAGTATTAGGAAAGTAGGTTTAACCAAACGCTTCTGGTATGCTAAGTTAACCAAAACGTACAGTACATATATACCCCTTAATCTAAAATTTTTAAAACCCTAACATTGTTGGATTTAAAAATCGGGAGTTCTTCCATCTCCCCAAGTTTAAAGCTCGCATTCAAAATTTTAACTAGTTCTAAAAAGCTTCAGCCTGGCACATGAGTATTCTTTGAGGCACAAGAAAATCAGAGCATTTTCAACGAATCGTTTAATAGGCTTCATGAAGCCGGAGTTTTACAAAAAGGAACTTTCTTCAATGTGGTTGATACATAGAACAAAAGAGCACAATTCTTTTCCCAGTTGGAACAGTACTGGTTAACATTTTTCTGAAGTCTGAATTTGAGTTCAGTCCATGACAGCAGAGCACATAAAAGGAAAAAAACAAAAAAAATGCCAATGTTGCAAAAGAGCAGGATACCTCTGGCAGACAGCAGCTTGCTGACACCAGCACCTCATGAGCAGCTGGCCAAGTCCTGGGTTTCAGCCTCACCAGTCTGAAAGGAATTCACTTTTTGGATATGAAATATCTACAGATTATCAACTAGAGATCATGACCTTCAGATATAGATCATGACCTTGAACTGGAATACTGGTACTCCCACACTGCTATGAGAAAACCAGGGGCGCAAATCACAGCTTGGCGAGCTTCTATTGAGATTTTGCTCAGTGAAGAAAAATATATTTGAACCAAAGCATCCAGACGTGCTTTTAGAGATAGCTGAGGTTACTTGCGGAAAAAAGTCAGAAGCCATTAGGCTGGACTAGAGCAGGATACGTCAAATTTAAAATTGATGCAAATAAACAGTGAAGCAGGTCACACCCCATAGCCCAAATGGTCATAACAGAAATTGGCCGTCCCAGACTACTTTGAGCATTACCCTAAAAAGGTACAGAGAGCCCTCAGGAGCATCACATCTTTTAATCAGTCCCAAATGATATGCTACAAAGGAATTGCTGGCACTTCAATTGGGATATAAACCCTAAGTGAAGCATCAACCACTACTACTACACCACAAACAAAGCGTTTTTAAAGGAAAAGATGCTCCAATTTCATCACAGAATAAGGACTACAATCAGGTCACACAGAACACAAAAACAAAAAAAATCTTCGAAGAGTGCCTCTTTATATATACAGCCAGCGAAGAGAGGATCTTGAATCGTGAAGAATTTTTACTCGTGAGTAGCTGAGGACAAGAAGCAGGCACACATGTAAAGGCACTGGATCACACGGACAATTCCTCCACTCTCCACGCTCATTCCCAGAACAGTCCCAATACATTTAGTAAAACGATTTCCCCTGAATGCCAAATCTCAGAGCTGCCATGATTGTTTTTATAGCTCTCTGGTCGCAATGGCTGGAAATCCACATTTTGCTTCCTGAGATTATGGGAGGGGCCACGATAGAGAAAGCACAATTTCTCTGGATCAAATGCCTGGGTGTCAAAGCTATCCTGAATTTTTGGTCATCCTGAGAACAGACTTAAATTCAAGAAGGCAGTAAGAATCTGGATTTCCATAGTTCAGGTGTCAAGACATGATTACAGCAGGCGTAAAGAGGACCAGGGATTTCTTATCAATGCGGTTCATCAATGTCGAGGTCTTGAATTGGGTTGACTGGTTCATTTTAAGATTTCTACAGGAGCCTAGAACAATGACCACAAAAACTTCATGTAATACATACCGTAGCTGTCATAACTGTCCCTGTAAGACCCACCAGAGCGATCTCCATATCCAGACTGTCCCCTACAAAATGAAAAATAAAAATGTGACATCCCATAGTCTCACACACAAACATCACCAGAGAGAGTAGTGCAGGACGCTCACCTGTTATCCCTGTTGTAATATCCTCCACCGCCTCCGGAGGAATAGCCACCCCCACTCCGGTTGGAATATCCTCCTCCGTAGCTCCTGTCGCCGCCACCATACCCCCGGTCGCCTCCGTAACTCCTGTCCCCATAGCCTCTATCGCCACCACCATAACCACCACCTTTCAAAAGGAAACTCACACTTAAGTAACGGCCTTAGGCACCTGAATCGATTTGTGCATGCGAGTGTGTAACAAGGAGGGCACGACTAAAAGCAAATGGGGGGACACCATTTTGCAAATCGCCTGCCCTTACCTCGTGAATAACCACGCCCACCTCTTCCCCTGCCCCCACGGAAAAATCCACCTCCACGTCCGCCAGAGGCTCCGCCCCTGTATCCACCTCCTGAGCGACCACCCTTGCCAGCTTCATCCACGCGGATCGTCCTTCCGTCGACAGACTGGGGGGTGAGGAAATGGGACAGAAATGGTTTTTCCTCCACAAATCAAATGACGGCCACAACCCCCCCTCAAATACCGTGATTTAAAGACTCACCTTCCCGTTCATCCCCTCCATCGCATCCTTCGCGTCTTCGGGGTTCTCGAACGTCACGAAACCAAATCCACGGGATCTCTGCGTCTCGCGGTCCCTGATCACATCGACTGCAAAAACCGTGCCGATGAAAACCGTGCCGATCGTGTTATCGGGAAGCACGCACAGCCGGGGCCCGGCTGACCGATTCATGCACAGACACGATCAGACACCCACACAGTCATATCGAACATGCGGGGACGCACGTGGAGACACACTCACTTTTGGAAATGGTGCCGTATTTGGAGAACGCTTCCTCCAAAGACTCCTCATTGGTGTCAAAACTGAGCCCGCCGACAAACAGCTTCCCTTCGTCAGACATGTTGGATATCCTGCATGGGGGGGAAATCGCCCACAATTCGACTCGGCTTGCAGCGAAACTCTCCCGCCGCGCGGCCCGCGCGAGCTAAAATGGCGCCGTCCGCGCGAGCCGAGCCCGGCCCCTCCCCCCGGCTTTTTGTTCCAGCCGCGGCCGCCATCTTTAAGCGCCTCCATCCGCGGGGACCCCGATTTCCGCGTTAATCGCCGCGCCGCCCCTGGCCTTTAGCGACACGCAGCCCGCCCCGGTCGTGGCTGCGAAGGAGCCCCCTCCCGCCGTTATAATTACGGGGGGAGACTCCCTCGTTTGCCCGTCGGGGCGCAGAAAGCGGCGGCCGCGCCGGAGGCACTGGCTGGGAGCCCGCAGCAGACGCCGAGCGGCCCCGGGCGCCGCGGCCATCTTAACGCCACTGAAATCTGCGCCACTCGCAAAATCCGTACCGACAAAAGAACAAAAACGTTTCCACCAAAGACACTTACGCTCGACGAATACAACAATATCAATACCGACAATGAAAAAACGACACGCACACAGTACACATTAAACCAGGCACGTTTCGGGTCCGATGACGCGACAGAAAGAGCGTTAAATAAAAATTAACGCAGCACACTGAGCATAGACTCCCAGCACATTTTTACCACACGACTCATGGCGATAAAGCCAGCTATAGCATTTTCGCTGGGTAGCATGTTAAAAATCATAGTTTTCCGCGGGACTTAATAATCTCTTATTAGTATTCTTTAATTTACAGCAGAATATATGCGGAAAATGAACAAAGAACTACCTTTCTTTCCACGGGTAACAGTGAACCTCTCCCGCCTGTACGACGACTGCTCTGTAACAAAATGGAGTCGCCTGTACAGGACATATACTGGCGCGAGCTCATGAATATTTTAAGAGGGGGCGTATGAAATCCAGCTCTTCTCCAATCAAATGCCATACAGCGCACTCATTAACATATTATAATTATGCCTGCGTAATATGTAAATATAAAGCACTCCCCTTTACGTCATGTTGTCTGTCGCCTCCTGCGTATCGCATGCGTTTACCTAATAACGTAAAACGTACCCATTTACCTTTCTGGCTGCCGTAGCGCCGATCTTATAAATCACATCACACGGATATACATAAATGTACCTCAAAATTATTTAAGACGCGATTGCCTCGTGCGCGGACTGCAGACTTGATGCAGTCCAAAGTGCTCACGTGCGCCACGCAGGGACTGTAATGGCGGCTTCGCCTTCTTATGCTAGCAAACAAAGCATTCGTGCTTCAGATGTATTTAACACTTGTGCATTTCCAGTTCCGCCCGAATAATGTATTAGATTAAAGAGACTCAGGGTTGGGTATATGGATATTTCCAAATGATTTCTGTGATGCAGTGTGAGCTTTGAGTCCTCCCATTCATTTTCGTGAACGACAACATTCAAACATCGGCATTATAGTAACAGACACAAGCTTTCAATGGGGATTTTAAACAAAACAATCCTGCATTAACAATTGTATTTACAGAATAATTTAGTAAGTAAAACGTTACACGTTATTATCGCTATAATGTAATGTCCCGATTTTAATTTTAAACACAAAACATAAGACCACAAAGATCGTGGTGTAATTTATAAGGAACGTAGCATATTGACGAAAAACTACACCATATGGGCAGAAGGTAACACTTTGCTTGTCGGGGCACAAATAATATAGTTTACTAGATTACTTATGGATTAATTAACCACAAACTAAGTCTTACTTACATACTGATCTTACGTAAATTCATCATTAATTAATCGTGATGCGTGTTTTTTCCCCCACCAGTTACTATATTTTTCTTACTATATCTGTCAGTTCCGTAAACCTTTGTGAACTACTGAAGAAAAAAGTAATAAATGACACAAGTGAAATACTGATCTCATATTTGTTCACCATTAATAAATTGTAATGTATCTTTTTTTATCTCAAGTAGCAACTATATTTCTTCATTATTTGTACTTCAGTAGTAATTGAATTATTGCTAATTATTTGTGCCCCATAAAGTGTCACTGACAGAAGTATTGGGACACCTGGCCATTACACCTTCAAGAACTTTTATGACATCAAATTCTAAATCCATAGGCATCCATATGCAGTTGGTTCCCCCTTTGCAGCTATACCAGCTCCACTGCACACGGCACCGTATAACACGGAAACAGCAAAATGAAAACAAAAGCATATACTATGTGAACCAAAAACTCAACAATGCAGTATCACCGCAGTTTATGAAGTATTTTTTAAAATAATTTTGAAAGCTTGGTAAACTGTTTTGCATATGGTGGCTAACACGATGATCACACACATACATAGTTTTGGGTGTAAAACTATTATAGTGGGAAACTACATAATCTATTGTGACCAAAAGACAAAAGGGAAATTGTGCCAAATGATGACAAATGTACAAAACCATATGCACGTCTGTACTAAAGCATTTGGAAACTTACAATATGCAATGAGAAGTGATGTTCTGTTGTGCCGAAGTGGCATTATGGTGTGGGGATTACACTTGTTGTTTTGCAAATGAGAAATGCTCCAAAGCAATTAAGAAAAACTGTAAGCACTCAGCCATGGAAACTCCAGCATCAAACAATGGCAGCAGGATGGGGGGCCATGCAGAAGAGGTTAGAAAGCCCAGTGCTGTTACTGAATGCCATTGGACCGCTCTACAAAGAGTCAACATTCCTGTCCTGCTAGAGCTGTATGGGTGTAAAGTGGAAACATCTGGGAGCAAGTTCAGCTGCGAAGTGGTCGTCACACACGCTCACAGAAAGGGACCTGATCACCCAACATCAATACCCAACCTGAATGGCAGCAAATTCCACCTAGTTCAACCTAATGGAAAACTGTCCCAGAAGACAGCTAAGGGGTAGCCAAGTTCATTCTAATTCCATTTGATATAGTGTGAGATGTTGAACAGGCTGGTGTCCCAATAATTTTGTCCGTATAGTGTGATAATAGCTTTATCACACTATCTGTATTAATGTCCTCAGATGTGGATATGTTTGTGACTGGGCTGATGCTGACAAATGCCAACTGTATTATTGATCATTGGCAGTGTGTCTGCCTTTGACTGCTTTAAATGGAATTATGTGAAAGCCTTCCAGTATTTACATAATAATTGAAAATATAAAGTACATATTCAATTTTGCTTAAATTGAATATGTACTTTAAAACACTGTTATGCCTTCCCAGAAAGATGAATCCCACGAAAACCTTCTATCCAATGTTTTCCTAAAACAAAAACATGAGTGTAATTTAAGGGAAGATGTAAAGGATGTGAACTGTGTTGCTTAGAAAAGTGCAAAACTCCACAGCAGAAGAGACTTTGATATTGGGAGGGGATTAATAATTCAAATACAAAGGGTTATTTATTGCGGGGGGTGGTCATGTTAATGACATTTGTTGGAGTCTGTTAAATATTGAAAGCATTATGGACATCTAGCCTAGATGATTTGGCAGAGATCTGGCTCCCGGATATGACTGCTTTTGGGATAGGCGTGTGAAACTGGTCTTTGCTGCCAGTGCTATCTGGCAAACCATCATTTACATCACCAGCTCCTGTTAGACTGAGGGCTTAAGACTGAGAGCTGCATTCCTAACAGTCACTGTCAACCATGGGTGTGTGACTTTCAGCTCAAGAATCTTGCCCCAAAATCGTCTTTTCACATCAAAGGCACAAACCATATTCATGGCTACCACTACCAGGAAACGGATTCTGTCCAGCGCTCCCACCTAATTTATATAATAATATGTATTTCCTTTTTTTTGAATCTGCGGGAAAGCTGCATGAGGGAGGTCTGTGAAGGAGGACCAGCATGAGCCCAGCAGCCCAGCGGACAGGGATGTGCATAGAACAAACCAGTTCACCCTCTTCTTCAGGTTTGATAGCTATGCTCCTGCTACCACAATATGCCAAATCCACCCCCTCCCTCCCAGCTTCTGATACCGACCCAGTCCTCTCCCCCTCACCTCCCCCATCAGCCTCAGACGCTCTCCCCTCCCCCCAATGGAATGGCTGCCTTCCTGGACACCGCAACCCCCCCCACCATCACCGCACCAAAGAGCTGAGGACCCCCCCCCGGCAGAGCAGCTGCTGTGCCCTAAGGCCTGAACGGCTGAGCTGGGGGAACGTGTTGCATCCTGCCATGGGAGCCTGCAGCTGGGGAGGAGGGCATGGGGCCTTCTCCCAGTGCGCAGGGAGGCACTCCCCAGTTTGCTAGATCACGTCAGGCCACTTGCCCTTACATCACACATAATGAAGACCTCTGAACGGCTGTTGCTTCCTCTCCTTAGACCCTCTGCAGTTTGCTTATAGGGGGAAGGTGGGGGTGGAGGATGCCGTCCTCTATCTGCCGCACTGAGCTCACTCCCACCTGGACAAGGGGAGGGCATGCCATGAGGATTATGTTCTTGGATCTTCCCAGCACCTCCAACACCCACGCAGGCCCTCCTACCGAGAGACAAGCTGATAGAGATGAGGGTGGAGTCTTTCCTGGTGTCCTGGGCCACCTCAAGGGAAGACCAGAAGTTCTTGGACGATACGGCAATCGTGGGACATGTCAGGGATGGACAGGGTGGAGGACTTGGTGCTACTTGCTACATGGTGCGGGGGGGGGCAGAATCGGCTCTATTTCCTGGGGGGGCTGGGACCCTGCAGCACCTGTAGGAAGTTCTCACCGATCTTCTACCAGTCTGCTGCCGCCAGCGTTTTCTTCTATGCCGTGGTCCACTGGGAAGGCAGCATTACGGGGAGGGAAGATGCGCGGCTGGACCGGCTGGCCATGCGGTTGGCATAGAGCTACTAATAGTTACTCTATGATTTTTAGTACTTAACCTTTATCAGCATTATTATTATCCTTAATTATTGTTACTATTGCAGTAATATTATTTTTTTTTGCATTGTGGTGTTTTGCATGCAACTGGATGCCTAAATGTCCTTCAGGCTCATTTATCTGATGGTCATCTGGTGGAGAAGTTGACGGTCATCTCTGGCATTAGAAAGCTGCTTCTGCCCTCTGCTGGCTGGTTTGGTCATTGCCAGTGTTTCCTGCTTCACCTTCCTCTTGTGTACTGCTGTCTTAGAATTTGAACTTGGAAGCAGCCTGCCGCACAGTGTAGCCTTGGTCTCTTAATTTTTCCAGAGCTGTAGCTTCTGCAAATGCGCAGAATTATAACTAAAACTATAATCTGCTAAGTAGCTATAACCAATAAATTTTACATGCATATATTCTTACTAAGTAATAGTGAATCTCACAGTATGCAAGTTAATCCAGGTCCAGTCTATAACACACCTTATCAATATGGTTAACGTAAAAAAGCTTAACGTGGTTTGAAGTAAAAAATATATATATAAAATGTAAAACCACCGATCTTAACACATACATAATTAAAGGCCTTGTTCAAGGCTCCAATAGTGAAATCCCCACTCATATGCAATAACTACTGCATGCCAAACCCAATGCAAGTCAGTGGTTATTTTGATGCAAGTGTTGAATTTAGTAATGTGTCGTAATTAAACGAAGCCCGAAAAAAAACTTAAGAACACGTTTCAGCTGCGGGGAACTTTATTCTTGCGCCCTCTTCTGGCGTTTTGGGTTTACAACAGCAGGCCTACCTATAACTGCAATCACTTAGTATTGTGAATAACGAGCGCAGTCTTCGATCCTACTCCCATTTATTAGGCGTTTAAAATAACTGTTTGGCAGATGGAATTATGAGCCTTATGCATAATGACGTGTAACATGCAGCAACCAGTTATCAAAATAGAATATCTAGTCTGTTATAGTTTTAATACGGATTAACTGGGAAAAATGTAATGTCAAACATCGTTATTTGTGTTTTCTTATAATGATTTTCCACAAGTACGTGCAAGGCGATAAATATTTTATTCTAAATTTCAAATATAGTGCACTTGGATTAGTTTGTGAAAGCCAAATGAACAGGTACTAAGATGCCTACAAATATAACAAAATTTGCTTAACCTGACTACAGAAAGCTGAATAACCAAAAGTTATCTGCCGATCCGGCCTGGAAGACCCTGCTAATCTGCAGTCCTCTAAGGGACGCGCTCTTTCCGCCTCGAAACAGCTCAGCACAGATGGGAGGGCCACGGCAAGGCTAAATATAAGCGGGCTTCTGGGCCGAGGCAGACCTACGGATGCCCTCCCACGCAAGTGCTCTGCGGCTTCCTGTTCATTAGCTGCGTTCACACTGCCCCTCTTCTCCTGCAGCTCGATGCCCCTTTCCTCGTAAACCTTTCTGGCCTATAAAGCATTACTCGGCAACTGTGCCTGAAAATGAAACCGCGCAAGCTACAACACTTACATCATTTGAAAAGGACGCACATGAAACCAATTCAGATCAGATCTCGGTGCACCGATCCCGATTTCACTAGAGTTGTTTTTTTTGTTTTATTTTTACAAAACAAGATTTATTTACGTCTGCTGCGAAAGCTATCTTCAAATCTGATCATTTGTATGCAGAAAAAGATTTGACTATATGAATTGAAATCGGTTGTTTACTTTGCATTTGTAGTTTATAGGTAAGATAATGCTATACACGCCGAGACCCTGTGCTGGATAAACGGTTATGGAAGATAAATAAATAATATAGCATGCACAAAGCAAAGCGACGCCTCTGCATCGGGATAGTTTCATGTCACATGGGTAGTTTCGCCGTCGTTTTAAAAGGCTGCGCTACCTACAATCACCAGCAGGGGGCAGTGTTACCTCATTGGTCCATCTACTAGCTGGACTTAATTTGTCGGTATTATAGACGTAGTCTTTCGGTCTGCTTTAGCCTGCTACCTTTGATAAGATATAACATCTGCCAGTATGGAATATATTTAGAAATTAATCACCAGGTTTATTTCATTAATTGAATTTGATGAGCTGATTCTAATTTTGTAGATATTCCACCTACTTGTAACAGGAGATATTGGTATAGCTATGTTTATTTGTAGGGCAACTAGGGCACTAGTTAAGAACAGGGATGTGTATTGTGAAGATACCAGTCTTCCTAGAAGTGGTTCATCTTACTGTTGACAATGGTATTTAATTGGTTTATATCTTTAGCTGAGACAACAGTAATATTCATTTCGATGAATCAATCGTTTGGTTATTAATTGTTCGGGTAACCCTGTACTTAACAGGGCACAAATTCTTAGTAATAGCTAAGTTACTACTGAAGTACAAATCATGAACAAATATAGTTGCCACTTGAGATAAAAGATGCCTCATGATTCAGTAATGATGATCAGTATTTCACTTGTGTTATTCATTATTTGTTTCAAAGGTTTACAGAACTGACAGATATAGTAAAAATAGTAACTGCTTTAGATAAAAATATGTATCACGATTCATTAATGATGAATTAACATGAGGTCAGTATGTTACTGAGACTTAGTTTGCGGTTCATTAATACATAAGTAACAGCATAGTACGATATCATTTCTTCCCCGTCAAGTAACGTGTTGCCATTGCTTGGGGACTATGATAATTAATATCATTACTACATTTGACAGTACATTATTATTATTTTAAAAAGCCAAAATACCCTTTGGGTCAGTATTCCTTAAATAAAAAACAGCATGCCATAAGCCAGTCCAAGAGAGTGGTCAGTAACCAATAGGAATGAAGATATCCATACAGCTTCCAACTGCTTGTCCCAAGCAGAATAACACCCTGGGCAACACAGGACACAAAGAAGGGCTACACCCTGAATGGGATGCCAGTGCGTGACGTGGCACAGACGTACACACAGTTCAGGTAATGTAGAGATGCCAGCAGAGGTGGGCAATTCAGGTCCAAAGAGTAAAAATCCAGACCAGGGTTTTGTTTGAACCAACCAGTTGAGTATTAAGAGTCTCAGTCACAGAGTGCGCAAATGGTTGGTTGAAGCAAAATCCTGGTCTGGATTTTTACTCGTTGGACCTGGATTACCCACCTCTGGATGCCAGTGCATGCATTTGGCCTGTTGGACGTGGCCCATGTGTCATGGGGAGAAAATGCAGACTGCAGACACGCAGAGTGGAGGAGGATTCCAGCCTGACCCTGGACGTGTCAGGCAGTGGTGTGGCCCCGTGCTGTGCTGGCTTGCAGATGTTTG
>JAODKM010000042.1:12865994-12876334 GCA_026780845.1 Petrocephalus sullivani
CACTGAGTCTCTGTAATGCAATCTCAGCCAAAAGTGTACGTCATGAACTTGGAGTCATGGAGCGCTGCCATTTGGTAACAACGTGCATCTAAGGCCAACATACAATGACTCACAACCTGGCGTTACCAACATAAAACGTGGACCTTTGAACAATGGGAAAGTAATATGGTCTAATGAGTCATCTTTCACCTTTTACAGCTTACATTAGGAGGCAGCCAAAGGAAGTCTGCAACCCACAATGTTGATTTCTGGCTGGTAAGCTTGCTAGGGGATCTAAAATGGAGATGCATAGCCATCACACAGGGGTCATTAGGTTTGATGGTCTGCTCCGCATGGTCATGGGCTGAATGGTCAAGGACCATTATACTGGACAGGTGCACTTGTTTGTGGCAATACTGCTACATCATTATGTTCCCATATCCCAAAATAACAATGCTCCCAAATTCAAGAGCGGTTTGATGAGCATTAGAATGGACTTTTTCCCGGTTTCCCTGGTAACCAGATCAAAACATCCGCAAACCTCCATGAGAAGTTCTGGAATGTGGCGTGTGAAGTGGATTCCCACCTCCTTCACCCTTCACATAACTGTGGGCTTGTCTTCTTGAAGAATGTGACAGTGTCCTACTACACACAGTTCTGGACTTGTTGTACTATAACAGCATTCCTCAGACTGACGCTGTTCTGAACTCATAGGGCAGATTCACTCTCTATCAGTGGCTTGATATTAATAAATAGTTAAGCTTGTAGTGATTCTATCCACTCCTGGTACACATGCATATCATCATACAGACAGCAGTAAGCATGATGTGGGGGTTTTCCTCCACACCAAGTCTGATAAAACATCAGACTTGTAGTCTAGGCAAGACTGGTCTTGTTATCTTGCCTCCCAAGAATGACTTTGGGGTGCAATGAATTATGGGATTGGTCTCATTTGGCAAGGATGCAACCGATGTATCTTTGATATTGGGGGATTCTTTTTTTTACTGTCCACTGTACTTTGTTCATGAGTCTTGGACCTGGTCTTCGGCTATGGAAGACGAGGTAAAATGGGCACTTGAGAACACAAGTGCGGTCAAGCACACTTAAAAACACTACAGCCTCTTTTCTGCAAGGATCTTTGAAGATTCCCATGAATCTGTACTCTCACACGCCATTGGTCAGTTGGAAACCATATCATATGGAACCCCCAGCCCAGACCAAACCAATTGTATTCCAAACTTTTTAGAGCCCCTCTCACTCAGTCTTAACCTTCCTCCTACACCCAAGTGTTGCTCAGTGTTTTCCTGCCTTATCTGAGACACCCTTCAGGAAACTGTATTTACCTGGAGGTGGATCGTTCAAGTCCAGAAAGTAAGACCAAGATTTTGCTTCATCCAACCAGTTGAGTATAAAAATCAGTGTTCTCAGAGTACTCAACTGGTTGGTTGAAATAAAATCTTGGTCTGGATTTTCACTTTCTGGACCTGAACGTTCCGCCTCTGTTCACTGGAGGCTCAGCTTAGCTTCACTTATGCCTAGTCGACTAGTTTGTGCTATTCGATAGACTAAAGCGTCTGGTAAGCGAAAATAAATGTAAATGTAAGTTGCATCTCGCGTTTCTCGTTACTTTCTGTGCATGCGTCCCGCTGTGCTGTCTACATGGGAACCTCTCAGTGAAGCAGACTTCGTACAGAGTGGCGGGCGGAGAGAGGCTGAGGAGGGATTGGCCAGTACCGGCATGGTCATGTGACCTTCAGCCCACGGTGTGGGAGCATGTGCAGCCAGTGGGCTGCGGGGGCGGTCCCCTTCGGGGGCCTCAGCGAGAGGGGTGCCATGCACGCTTCCTGCAAAGGTGTTTGCGGGCAGGACTGCCGCTGTCCGAACAACGGTGGTATTTAGCACGCTGGGGCCTCATCGACAAAGGTCAGGGGCTTTACGGAAAAGTGGGGGAGATCGGTGTGGGCCTCCCCCGAGGCCCCGCCCGCAGCTTTGCCGCCTGTTGGCGTCTGCCAGCATGGCCGCCCTCAAACGAGACGATACTTTATTTGCTATTTGCAGTAGCGTGTGTGCGAGTTACACTGTAATGCTTCTCCTTGGCCAGGCCATCTTGCCGTCCATGAGACACACAGACTGCTGAGCACAAGCTTGGGATGGGGGTCACCAGAGGTGGAAAGTTCAGGTCCAGAAAGTACAAATCCAGACCAAGATTGAGTATAAAGAGTCACAGTGCTCAGCTGATTGGTTTGAAATAAAACCCGGGTCTGGATTTGTACTTTCTGGACCTGAAATTTTCCACCTCTGAGGTTTACAGTGCAGGCGCAGCCAGCATGACGCACCCCTAGAGCTGAGGGGGGGTACGGGGCCTGGGCTCAAACCGGCGACTTTCCGATCATAATAACTGAGCCGCGCCAACATCCCTCAACCTATTTCATGAAGCACTAAAGAAGTGCTGTGGGACGCGTGCATCATGCACAGGTACGGTGCAGGTGATATTATACAAGTTAGCTAGCAGCCAATCAAACATCAGTCTGCTGCACTGTCCTCCAATAGCAAAAGCACAGCAACTGAAACTGAGAAAAGGGACTTCAAAGTTAATTTGGCTCTCCACTCATGTGTGTGTGCTTACCACCATTTTCACTTTTCTTCAAAACGAGATCAAACAGTGTAAGACCCCAGATGTTGGTTATACCTCAATTTGGATAAAACATGCAATAACCTCATAGAAGAAAAACAATTTGGTAACACTTTAGTTAAAGCGCTTATAATGCTACATTACACATATCTTCATAATGCATTATGATGCATTCATAAAGCATTAAAAATCCAGTTATAACTTTTTATAAAAAAGCATAGCTCATTCAAGTCATGTGTATTATGCATTGTGAATTCTCTATAAAGCTCTCATCTATAATGCCCTATAAACACATTCATAATGCAGCACAAAGCATCCTTAAATCATATACTGGCCATTTTAATGCATTATGAAGGTATCTATAGTACATTATAGATGAGACCTTCATAGAGCATTCATAATGCATGAGAAATACTGCATGTCTGTCCATTTGCCTGTCCCTGTACCTAGGGAAGCTGTTTGGATCGAGTACATGTAAAAGGTATACGACTACAGGCCTTTATTTCAAAGATGGACCTATATGGATACTACATGTACATCTATACTACATGGATATTGCATGTAACCGCTACCTACACTGAGACCTGTCCTGAAGCTCACAGAGGTACCACATGGTGTCTAGGATTCTCCACCGTTTGGCGTTTCCTGGCACAGTTGCATTGCAAACAGTAAATGCTGCAGATTAACCACTGCACTGTGGCGACAAACCGCTACTCAGCCAAGCCCGTAGCAACGAAGGGGATAATCGGGGAAGATCTGACTCATAGCACAATCGTCTGTTATGAATAACAACAACAGGTCACCTGGAAGGTTAGGCGAAGGTGACGGTGCGGGAGACAAAATGCCAAACCAGGAGTAAAATTTGCAAAAAACGGATGGCTAGAGAGCAGCTCTTTTTATAGCCGGGATGACGGCCCTGATGCCTGAAAAGGCTCTCAGTCGGGAGCAAAAACAGAGGAACCGCAGACAGAGAAGTTGAGCAGATGGCATTCCTTCCCCATGGCTTCCTCTGACTTTGAAAACAGTGACGAACAACCCAGCTAGCAGCAAATGTGACAACTCATTGGGGAACATTCCGCGCTGTCATGCTGCCAGTGCGTGACACCCAAGGCGCCACGGCTCGGGAATGTTTTCAAAGTGACAAATCAGATCGCTCTACGGCCTCGAACGGCGTTCTCGCAACACTTCTGCTACTGCTGTGCGAAAACAGGTTTCCATGGAGGTTCTTAAACAACCGGCGAGGAACATTTGTCTTTAAGCCTGTTATCGGGTTCCGATCTAACAGCTTACTGCTGCGGAGCACGTAGAGCATGTTTGTAAGACGTTCTCTGTGACCAAAGGAGAACATTCCTGAAGCACGGAAATCCAGACGGATTGATGCCAAGGGAATGACAACATAATATTCGAAGAATTTTCCCATAACCAGAAACTGCTAGTGGGGGATTCGTCGGAAGGGCTTATGAGGTCACAGGACAGCAGTTAGGGTGACCACAGCAGTTAGGGTCAGGAGCTGTGACAGGGTTTGTGAACGACCATCTCAGCCGGATTTCGCTTAAGCACTGTGATCTCGCTGTGTGCTGATTGGTCAGTCTCCTATAATCAATGTGTCACTAATGTTAATATTTAACAGCTGGTTGATTCTTTCAATCAAGGAAACCAACCAGTAAAAGTAATAGACTAGACAAACAATTTAGTCGAGCAGGGGAGCCTTTCGGTTTCAAAGCAGTTTGTAAAACCTGAAGTGGCTCAGAGAGTCCCTGCTGACATGGATTAGGTGGTCACCCTAACAGCAGTGTAGGTCTTGCAGCCACAGGCAGGTTGACATGGGCCACATTTGCCAAAGTGTTAGGGGTTTTCTAGTGATGCCTGGTCTTCACATTGCTGCTGTAGCCTTGACACGGCGACCAGAAAATCTAGCAAAGGTAATCTGAACATATTCCACTGCGCTGCTGAATTCTCAATTCTGATTGGTCAGCTGGGCATTGATTAATTTTCTAGAACTGCACACATAGTGCCAGCCAGGCATATCAGAGTACTAAATCAATGCACGATTATAATTTTCAGTTCTGACTAACGGTGCTTAAAATTCCAAAAGCAGAACACATCTTAAAATGAACAGAAACTAAAAGGATATGTTTAATCACTGGTGGAAGAAAGTACATCTACTAATAAATGCGTTTTTGGCTCATCGATGTAAAAATAATGTCTTCAAGCACAAACGTGGAAGCCAAACGTGGTAACCGTGATATAAGCGCGTTAAAGCATTTCAAGCTGTGTATTATACGTTTTTAAATGCACTCAACGGAGGTAGCCAGCGTTCGTGACAAAAGTATATGGTAATGTTGAAGAAAACCATCAAACACATACTTCTGTTTTTTACAAACTTTATAGAAATCCATGCAAATCCATTTTCCGCAGCTTATTTAAATCCCAGGGAGATAAACCCTCTTATCGCGTGAGAGAATGCGAACCGGAACCACACATATGTGGAGGAAGGCGGCCTGTAAGGGTTGCAGAGGGCTGCACTCGCCCCCGTAGGCCTGCAGGTTGACTTGGTGAGTTCTGCTCCACTACTTCTCTGTTTTGTTGAGGTCGTTATTTGGAATACAGATAATCATTGCAAGCAACAGAAGGTGCAAACGAGCTGTTTATTGAAAGGAAACATTGGCCAGAAGGCCCCTGCACCATGTCCTAACAGCCTGCCATTTATATTTCCATCCCTGGAAAATATACCCCCGCCACACCCGTGCCAGTTTGATGGCAGTTCTGGTCAATTGCCCCTTTTGTATGTCATGCTCCCAGGATTCCTGGGGGGAGCAGATTTCGAGGTAGCATTAACTGTATATGCACTGCAGATTTTGGTGCGGATATATCAGATAAATACCAGGGTCGGGTTTGACTGAGAGGTTTACAGTTCTGCCGAAGCCTGATGGACTTAGTTTGTCCGTTTTAGGTCACCTTTGGCCTTCAGAGGCTTGTGCTCTGGATTTTGTCATGTGTCTGGCAGTGAAACATGTGGGAGGTCACCGAGCCAGGCCCAACTTCAGGCTCATAAAACCCGATTTTTGGGTAGGTTCTGTTTTATAACATGCGGCAAAACAATGCTATAGGAGGACGTTGCAGCAGAACGGTGGGAAATAACAGTTGTTTAGTCTTGCACACAGAGGTCTGAGCCTGTAGTAAACGCTTTGAACTTTCTTGCAGAATGCCACAAACCCAAAATAAGAGAAAGGACTGGAAATGTGGCAGACATGAAGGCCCAGCGTGTGGAACATCTCAGAGACCCAGTGATTGGTGCACAGTGCAGATAGTGGTACCGCCCACACAACTCGCCCCCACAACTAATAGGGTTAACCTTAGTCCAAGGACACTTGCGTGATCTGGCATTGGGACATTCGGGGGTCAGTTCTGAGCAGTTTCTACAAGAAGAACATGAGCATTTCAAGGCAGCGTGCACAGCAATATTGAAAATATTCTGACAGGGGGCTGATTGGCCTGAACGAGGTCATATGAAAACAGCACACTGACGTGGTGGAAAAGTAGTGCCTAGAGCACGGTGCGGGGGACAAGGGCAGTGTGGGATTGGCTGCTGATGGACTGTCAGATGTGTCCACATTATTTTTGACTGATGACCCTAGAGAGCAGATCCAGCTGGGACACTCGACAGAATCACACATGGCTAAACTCTGGACCAGGAAACGGTTGCCGGGGCAACCTCCTCATCTGACCTGCGTGCACACCGCCCACGTACACAGTCAGATTGTTTTGGTTGCTTTCATTTAAGACCCTTGATGCAAATGTGTGTGTCTATGTGTGTGTGTGTGTACATTTGACCTGTTTGTTTTGCATTTTGACAACTGTCTAAATGCTGCTCTTCACAAAGGACTGTAATCTGTCCTTTCAGTCTGCTTTCTCTATGCTCGCCCATAGTCGATTTTTAACATTCAACGATCGGGCCAAGGTGGCACTAAATAATGCATCAGATTGTGTGGATCTTCAACCACTCGCAAACACATATAATGTTTAGGGAGTCTTAGTCAAGCCACAGATCAAATAACAGACTAGCTTATGATGCTGAATGAATCAATGCTAGTAAATATTTCTATATGCACACTGCCTGTAAAAACAATCATGCAAATACCTGAAAATCCCTCATTCTGATATGTTTACTCAGCTTGTCTGCAGCTATCTGTGGGCTGGCTAAATAATCTACCCCCTCCCCAACTTCATATCTTTGTGAAGAAGATGTAGGTGTGTTTTGGAGTGTGTGCAACCAATTGTGAAATTCTGCTATTGTGAAAGGGGACTGCCAGTCACTGTTGGGGGGGGTTGGGCTTAATATTGAGCTTAAATATATCAACAGCCCCTGAGCACAATCATCCTGTGACCTATTTAGAAGAAAAAAACAAATGAGTTTATTAAACAATGGTTCCCTTTTGTATCCCTTTTATGTGCCCTTGCTGCTTGTGTGTGCATTTACTAAAACACATTCGGCAAACTCAGTACGTTTATCTATTAGATTCAAATCCATAACCCATTTGCTCGTCCATGTTATGCGTTTTCTAGGAATTTATATTGCACAATTTTCCTTCCTTCCACGTTTCCCCGCTGACTCTCTTCGCCCATTTAAGATGCCCGGCAGCAGCTGACATGTGGAATTCTTACCAAAGTCCTTTTTTGTTTAAAATTTAATGCTCGGGCATGCTGAGAATAACCAGACGCACACACTCACAAAAAAAAAAATCCATTTGAAGAAAAAAAAAACAAGTGAGTAGTGCCTTTACCAGTCAGCGACTGTCGAGAGGAGGAATTCTACATTCCGTCTAAAAATATCAGCACCTTTAGCCGCCAAATAAGCTATATTTAACCAGCATTAACTACTGGTAAATTAATGCGACTGCAGGTAGGGGGGCCTGCTGAAATGAATGATGTAAATGGCGAGCGAGCCTAAATGTGAAGCTGCTTAGTTTCAGCTGCCTAACCCCCCCACCCCCCACATAAAAAGCACAGACGCCCACACAGGCCCGATGAACAAAAGCGCAAATCAAGGAAGGGGTCAGATGAGCTCAGCAGGCAACTCACAAAGATAGTAACAAAGAATGAAGGGAGACAGTGCACATCCAAATGTTTCCTAAAAAAAAAAGTCATAGGGGGGCTGATTAAAAAGGAAGAAACTGGGGGGGCACAGAAAAGCTATGATGAACTGAGTGTTTTTCGCGTGAAGAAGCCCCCGGCACACTGCCTCGCGAGGTTGCTAGGCAACAGCACTAATGTCCACAACATGACGGCACTTGCCTTGAACAATTGCAGCACAGTTCATCATTGACCGCATGCATGTTAGGTCTGTTAAACAATTAATTAATGAATGGCGCATAAATCAATTATTTCTCACTAAATATACGGGTGTGGAATTTAATTAATAAGAATTCTGCTCTAACAGGCAGATTTCTGTGTCTTCGCCAGACTCACGCTGATAGCACCCACTGCTCTCAAACTGCTTACCCTAAAGCTCTCACCCTTCCCCACCACGCTGCTCTGGCCGAAGGGTTTCGGTCTGCATCTTGTTCAAGCGACGTCCCACACACCATGGCTGAGACCATACATTATGAGGACCAGGTCAAAGGTCAAGCCCCCAGGGACAGACAGGCTTTCTTTCATCTGGATGGCTTGGGAGGAGTGGTGGGTCAGAGCCTCATTGGATGGAGGAGGTAGGTCGTAGGTCATAGGTCATAGGTGGGGAGGGGCACATGTGTGGGGCGCAGTCTGGAACATGAAGAATGTGCGCCGAGCTGCAGAGCACATACACGAGCACCATGACGAACACCTGACTCAAGTACAGACAGAATCGTGAGTCATACAAACCAAACATAATATAAAGAGCAGCATTAGACAAACAAATGCAAATGTACACTATGGAAATGGCCCTGGGCCTGAATTATGCTGTTTCCCAGCTCCAGTTTGCCTGTCTACATGCACAAGATGAATAAAAAGACACAGACAGAGACTCGTGGAGACTCGTGACTGCAAGAGAAATGCTTGGAAATGCTTTCATGACCAGTAGTGAAGTGTGGATCAGTGGGTCAGGACACTGTACCTGCGATCGGAATGCCGTCGGTTTGAATTCTGCAGCTGGCCAAGTGGTTTTGCAGTTGAGGTCTTGAGCAAGGTCCCTAACCTCCAGTTGCTCTCAGGACTGGCTGACCCTACTTAGCTTTAGATCAGTGTCCCCTGCGTAAATAGATGACACCCTCCCCAGCAGCCCCATATCAGGGGTAAGGAATATATCGCTGCCATAATAGGATAATACCTTATGGCGATTCTGGAAAGGGCAGCACGGCACGGTTGTTCATGGTCTGAATGACCCCTTGCGCTGTAGGTAAAACACTGCCAGGTAACTTTAGTACACCTATTAAAAGCCCTTTGGGAAGGACCATATTGTCTCCATTACAGGGACTATAGGAATTTAATAGAAATCTCATGAATCCACAAAGCAACTGTTACGTAAAATCCAAAGTTTGGAAGACAGTATAGGTACCACTACAGTGTGTGATTGTACTTTTCACACTCTCATGATTTCCATTTTTTGGAAGATGACAGAATTACCTTTCAGAGAAAGTCACAGAGATTTGGAGGGTACGTCAACCGGCAACGGCTAGCCCCCACGGCTTTGATCTTCTGATCTGCCTAACGCGTGCCGGCATCAGGATATTCCCGGAGAAACTGGGTATCCCTCAAGCCAGATAAGGAGAGAGACGAGACGAGGGCAATAAGCGCGGGCCGTGCGGAGAGAGGAGATGGGAGGGATTAAGTTTAATGACTTCCTCTGATTTCACCCTCCTTATGTGCAGAGCAGTACGGCATTTTAACGCTGATAAGTATGATAAGCCCTTCTGTGAAACACATTCCCTCCCCGTGGACTTCGGCTAAACTCACATTAAGCTATTAAGCTAGGCTGAGTCACTCTTCCAGGCAGGCAACATCGCACTGATCAGTGCATCCAGCTATGACTAGTACTGTTAAAAAAAAAACAATCAATATCAGCGAACACTGACTTTTTACCTGTGACTTTTGTAATAAGAACGTATGAACATAAGAACTATACAAACGAGAGAAGGCCATTCGGCCCATCAAGCTCGCTTGGGGAGAACTTAAGTAATAGCTCAGAGTTGTTAGAATCTTATCTAGCTCTGATTTAAAGGAACTATATAATATGCAACCTGAACATATCAGAGCAACACTGGTAATTAGAAACTGAGTGATACAGGCTGATATCCCTGTAATGCTGCTTCTGCAAACATGCAAACATGTCGAAAGAAAGACAGTCACCTTTTCCCCGCTGGTTTGGACGCAGCATCTACAGGCTAAATATGCTAATGTTTCCGAGAAGCTTGAACGAGTTTCCAGACAAACGGGATGAAATTGTGGAATGGGAGCGTGAGCTGAATTTGTCGTCGAATGTGCGTCGATTGCTAGGCAATCATTTTGTTTTTATAACAGGAAGGTGAAATAGGAATGATTGCGGTAAAAAATAATTGACATGAATTACCAAAATGAGGTCAGGCTGTGTGCGAAGGAAGGGCTCCTTTTATTTCAGGCTGCCAGAGAGATTGCCACCCGGTTCTGCTTCTTGATTCGCAGAAAGGGGAAATGTACGTGTAAGAGCCGGGTCTAGCTGGCACTGTCTGAGCACTAACGTGGCTAGATTTCCAAGCCATGACTTAGCACTGGC
>JAODKM010000042.1:12909206-12927496 GCA_026780845.1 Petrocephalus sullivani
AGCAAAACATTTAGTTTCACAAATTTCTCAACAATTTATGGGTATGCCTATTATGCTATTGTTTAAAATATAGATTTTTTTTTGCAGACTGCAGCCTGGCTCTTCCCTGCTTTTTATTAATGAAGGGCTTCTTCCGTGCTTCATGGGACTTTGGACCTGCTTCTAGGAGCCTGTTAAGAACTGCCCTAGCTGTGCACCTAACTGTGCGCACTTAATGTTTCCCATTCCTGATGAAAGTCATTTGAGGTCATCCTCCATTTTATGAGGCACTGCGGGATAAGTTGACAGTCATGTCTGGAATTAGTAAGTCGCTTCCCCCTCTACCTGGCTGGTTTCTGGTCGTTCCCAGTGTCTCCATCTTAGAAACTTTCAGCCTGGAAGCAGCCTGCTGCTCAGTGTAGCAGCAGAATAGTATTAACCCAGGATTTAAAATGCAAATATTGGTCTCCTATTTTTTCCAGAGGTGTATATATATAATAAACTTTTTATAGCTCTGCAGGTTAATACTCATAGAGACACTATAGTTTATAGTTTTGTTCATGTGCTGATACAACAAATTCAGGCTAAATCCTTTTCACTTCCAACAAGAAAGGATAGATCTAACAACTGAATAGTGGTGTCAGGTTTCTCTTTGAAGAAGAAGATAATGGCTTCTAAACACAGCAATCCAAGATGCTACATGAGAACTATTTGCATGTCCAGTATTTTAGGCACACACTCGTACCAGCACACTGAGTCAGTGTTTTTATCTTGTCTTGAAGCGTATGCTTGTACAATGTTTTGATGATGCTGTGCTGTTCGTGCTGCTTTTTGGCTTGTGTGAGAAAACGTGTGCCATTGGTTTTTGAGAAAGTCACGCCCACGGTCCCCTCCCATTGGCTGAAATAACTCCTGCTCACTCCTTCCCGTGGATTCTGACAAAGCTGACTCAATGCTCGGCGGAGTTTGGACACCCAGTACAAGGACATGAGCCATTTTCTGTGGTATTTACCCATGTCACTGCTTGTCTTTTGTCCCGTCCCTCCTTCCTGTCCGCAGTTTATCTTCTCTGTAGCATTATGTCCAATATTTACTTATGCCTGAGCACCAACTATACCAAAATATTTAGGTTCTATTTGTTTTTAGACATACCGTAAATGATTTTTGGTATTAAATATTAATGTGTAGTATATGTTTGTGCTAGCATTCCGCTCACTGTGATGGCTGCAGTATCAGGTCCCCAGGCACACCTCCGAGTGACAGTACATCCTGCTGAATCATTGAGATTAAGATGGGAGGGGCCCACACCTCCGTGAGAGCCACTGGTTCCAGTTCCATCAGGACAAGATGTGTATACGCTGGATTGGTCCAGCAAATTCATACTACCGTATCTTCCATTCTATATTCTTTCAAATATAATCTGGCAAATGTAACTGAAAAAATAAGGTAGGAGCAAATGGCTCCAGGAAACCAATTTGATATACCTGGTTTACCATGGGGGGTGGCATGGTGGTGCAGCGGTTAGCACTGTTGCCTCACACCTCTGGCACCAGCGTTCGAGTCTCCACCCAGGTTCCATGTGTGCGGAGTTTGCATATTGTCATCGTGGGGTTTCCTCCGGGTACTCCGGTTTCCACAGTCCAAAAACATGCTGAGGCTAATTGAAGTTACCAAATTGCCCGTAGGTGTGACTGGTGTGTGAGTGTGCCCTGCAATGGGCTGCCCCCTTTCAGGATAGGCTCTGGACCCCCCGCAACCCGGAAGGATAAAGCAATTTCAGAAAATGGATGGATGGATGGTTTACCATGTTGGAAAATCAAGAGAATTGCAAAGTCATTTTTCTCAAAGAATTATAATCTTGATGGAGGAAGCATCGGTGTGGTGTGGTAAAGGGGGGGGCGCTAGTTAGCAGAAGATGACCTGTTTGCTATTAGTGCACGCTAAGGGCTGGCACTTCCAGTTTCGACCAGGCAGGACAATCGAACAATTAAAATGTTACTCACACTTCTGCTGGTTTGTTTGACCAAAAGAAAAAAACCCAGAAAGGATTTTACCCCCAAGCAAAGGCAGATAGCGTGATGCAGTGAGGCGAATGGCCCTCTGTAAACGGCTTTGCCGGGTGCTATTTCTGGTGCCGCTTTTCCGGCTATGTTCTCACTAATCCCTGACCCCCTCATCTGTAAACTGAAGCAGAAAGAAGCAGGTGAACCAGTGCCTCCACAGGGAGTATTCTGTCCGGCTGCATCACTGTCCGGTTTGGGAACTGCGAAGCCCAAGATCACGACTCCCAGCGACGATGCTGCATACAAGGGGGGGGGGAGAGATCAAGGGGAACTCTCTGCCCTGCAGCAAGGACACTTTCCACAAACTGCATTTGTGAAGCCTCTAGCATCACAGGAGACCGCTCCCATCCTTCCCATGGACTCTCTGTCGGCTCCGGTCTGGCGGAAGCTGCAGGAGCATCCAAACCAGTTCTGCCAAGTCCAGTAACAGCTTTTTCCAGGGCTGTCAGGACATTAAATATACACTCCCCTACCCCACCACTGGCGTTGGTCACTTTACATTATTAATCTATTTATTGTCCCTCAACTGACACTCTATTGCACCTACACTTCTGCGTTTTATTTTAGTTATGCCCTCACCTGATATCAAAGAACAGAATTGATGCCGATCCAGACATTTTGTGATTGATTGGTATTGGCTACCACAATCCAAATTTCCCGCATCAGCCCAGTCTATGTCATTTGCGCAGATGGTAAGGCTGTGTCACACACTGCAGTGAGCCGGGGGCACGTGGCTTGAAACTACAAATTATCTAGATGTCAGCCGTGTAGAAATTCCATAAACTGGAAACTCTTAAGTGGCCCACCAGCCATTTGCAATGTTTGCAAAGCTGTCTGTTTGAGAGGAGGTAGCAACAGAGTATGGTTTAATATGGCGAATCTAAGTAGGCACTTGCAGAAACATTATATGGAAGAATACAGTGAAACCGCAAGGATTACTCAGACGAAAACGCACTGACGCCTACTGTATGCGTATATATAATTAAATATTTATTAAAAGGTCAGATTAGGACTCGGAATCAGCAGATATCAATATTGAATGGATTGAATAATAACAAATAACAAAAAGTGGATTGGGGCATCCCTATTTTCATAACTACTGAATATATGTACAATGTACTATGTATATAAACCCTTGTGTCCAGCCTTCCTTTCCCGTGTTTTGCACATGAGGTATCATGAAACGTCCCGCCCCCCCGTTACATGTTAGCTGTATGTTACACTGTGGTCTTTGGGGGGACATTATTTTATACCACCGTATACCTGTACATGGACGGCATGACAATATAATCCACGCAGCTTGACTCGACTTGACTTGGACCATGATTGTGACTTTGGTCTACATGTTCTGAAGCTCCTCTTAGTACCTCCACTGGTGAAATAATCCAAAAAGATTTTCATGAAAGGTAGTAAACAAAGCAAGAATGCCCTACCCAGAATAGGGTTACAGGGACACACCCCTGGAGGTAGTCTGGAGTGTTGTTTACTGGCGAGTGCGTAGGATCCAGGCCACCCATGTGATTCAGTCAGTCTCAGCCCAAAATGACTACATGGTGCCATTGTGTGGGATCACCAGTAAGGTGGAGGTTGGGTGGTAAGGTGCAATGCCTTTTGGATGGCAAGCATGATGGATCACACCTTGCCAATGGACAGTGGCTTTGGGAACATTACCTTTCTGATAGGGAAGGAGCCTAGGATAGTGCCGGATTAAGGAAGGTTTCATTCAAATAGAACTGGCCTTGCCTCTGCAGAGTGAGCTGAACTAAGCCTCTTGATGAAGAAGGGTAGAGTTTCACCTCTATGGAGTTTCTCAATGTTCCGAGAGGGCTGCGGCAATACATATTAGTGCAATTCTGTGGGCTGTGTAGCTGGAGGTTTTCCTAGTGGACAGGAGGGAGGCCTGTGTGTGTCTTTGACGTGCAGATGCCCCTGTCAGTCCAGGAAAGTTGAAAGTGTTGGGGTGAATGATCAATGCTCATCTTCAGTGTTGCATTAATGAGAGGTAAAGTGCCTGTGGATTTATAAGCAGGGTTCGTAGGCCCTATTTTTAAAAAGGGCGATAAAAAAGGCATTCCAACTACAAGGGATGGCACTCCTCAGCTTCCCTGGGAAAGCTTGTCTCTGGATACTGCAGGGAAGGCTCCGCCCGATGGGCAAACTTGTAAAAAACTGAAGCAACTCATCCTTCTCATACACTTGATGAAGGTTTATAGGAAGATGCTGATGCAGTCCACATGGACGATGTGGACAGTGAACATGTGTATCACTGTATGCCCCACAGAGTGTCTGAGACGCTACAGGAATCTGGGGCACATGTATCGGTACTCTATGCTATTCAGTCCCTGGATGTAGTAAGAGGTGTGACTGCATTTTTGGCACAGTCTCAAAGTTGTTTACATTGGGCGTTGGCCTCTAAAGAGGGTGCATCGAGTCTCCACTCCTGTGATGATGTCATGGGGTCACGTCATGGTCGTCATGATGCGGTCATAGCTGGAAGGGCGTCAAGTATTGAGAATAAAGCAACATCCCTGTTCTTTACTGATGATGCTGTGATTATGCTGTCGTCCATCCAGGACCTCCAGCTACAATGATCTGACCTGGTCCAAGTTTCACCAGTCAGTCTGTGTCCTTATCCTTAGCGGTGGTCATATGCTGCCGGTTGTTACGCTCAGCCCTGCCCTTCGTGTTTTGTCCCCTATTTTGCCCTCTGTCGGGGCTTGATTTGCTGCACCTGACCCTCGTCGTGTTTGCCCAGTGTAATTTGCTCCACTTGTTTCCCCTGACCAGCTGCCTCTTGTTTGACCCTTAATGTGCTGCCCTATTTTAGTCTGCTCTAGTCCAGTCTCCCCTGTCGGTCTTTGTCGATGTATGTTTGTACTCGCTATCGTGCTTTCTCCCGTTTTCTACCCTGTGTTCCCTAAATAAACGCCCTTTCGAAGGGTTCAACCTCACAGCTGCTACTATGGGTCGTTCCTCCCGCCGGAAGCGTGACACGGGTAATGACCGCAAGAAATTTTAATAGTGCCTAGGTTTTAATTAGAAAACAAACAATCACGTCAAGGAGCAGCCAATACGGGAATAGTATTGCCCAATTCAGTAGTTGGCATTTGCTATAGACCTGTGAGCATACGTCTATCCTGTGATTACGCAACACCAAATCCAGTTTCTCAATGGCCTTGACATAACAATCTATTTAAGTGCATTCATTGCATGACTATATATAGTAATACAAAGGAAAATTATTACCTAAAAAGTTAACCTAAAATTCTGGTGTGGTGTATGTATCAACATACTTGTATATACAGTACAAACACACATATATCTTCTAGCTGTATAAACAAGCCACCCTCATCTGGGGAGCAGTGTGAAAAAAATATGGATGGCTGGTTATGGAAAAGAATAAAGTAATACAGTTGTATTCTGTGCCAATTGCTTTGGAGACTATCGTAAATATTGTTAGCACCACAACAGGGCAACCAATCAATGCCACGACTGACACCTCGCTTTCCAGAAGGAAATTCCACTTGCATTTCACACAAATCTCACATACCCAGTTCTACCACACTTATAGTATTAAATGCTTGTACCGCCAAGGTAAAACGCAAATTCTTGTTTGTGCAGGTCTCTGCAAAGGTGTGATACAGACGCTGCAGGTGTTAGTGGCTCACTGGGTTCCTGCAGGGCGGGTAGCCTCAGGTAACCATAAACAACAGAGCGGCAGGTCAAAGGAGGCTGGCGTCTGTTCCCAGGGTAACGGGAAACAAACAGAACAGGAGCCGGCGTTATCTCTCATATCAAAGCCAGGCACACAGGCGCACATGAGGATCATCGCCTGAAAGCCAGTCATTGTTTTCTGTGTCAGGCTTAAAGCTAATTAGCTGCCTGAAGGTGGCTGTTTCAGCCTTTACTAAAGTGGGTGGAGTGTTTCTGATGCGGGGACCATCCCACCATATCTCTTGTTTGTTAACATGGATCACTGTATTGTTGATGTTCAAGCAGGTTTAACTGAGCAAAGATGGGGTGTTTAGTAAGCCATTACTGGCACTAGGTGCCAAGGTCCCCCTCACAGAGCCATCTAGGACCAAGATCCAGATGGCCAAACATCCACCCATATGGGGTCTGTCAGTCTCCCATCAGTGTGTAACTGCAGCCTTGCTCACAGATTAGTTTATGAAGCCAGAATGTGCCCAAGCTCTCCAAATGCTGCCTCAATGATATAACCGCCCCAAGAACAAATAAAGAATCCATACTGTCCTCTCCCCACTTCTACAGGTCAACATTTCAGAAATAGTAAGCCATGTGGAACCCAGATATGTATTTAAACTTATAAGAACCGAACTAAAATAATCATTCTGTGTTAATTTTTCTTTATAGAATACAGAGCATTTATTGACCTTAAATTTAACTTCCCTTTGCTTTAGCCCATCTTACTCTCCATGGGGGACACATACAGGAGGGAGGAGCTAGGGGATCACAGTGTAGGGTCAGGCAGTGTGCAGCAAGTAAGCATCCTACTTCTCCATCGTGAGGGCAAACGCAGCACAGAATCAAGCCAGAAGGTACAGACAGGGGGTCCTGAATAAGTCACTCCATGTACTGTATTGGTTTACTAGTTATCATGTGTTTATGATCATGTCATCACAGAGTTTTTTTTTTTTTTTTTATCTGATGTGGGTATGGTACATATTGTGTGGTTAAATAGTACTTGAATTTTTTTTAAACAAGTAAATGAAACATAAAATGGTCACTACTTGTTATATTCTTGCTTGTTCCTGGCACCCTCGTGGAGATGCATTAAAATGCACAAAATTGTCCAACTCCAATCCTGGACGGCCAGAATCCAACACAGTTTGAAGATTTGCCTGCTCAAACATACCTATTAAACCTGGTAATCAGCTTAACTTAACCAAACTGTGTTGGATTCTGCTCTTCCAGGACTAGAGTTGGGCACCCCCACATTAAATTAAGTTATTCACCAATTGCTTCTTTACAGATAATTTACCTCTAGCATCGTCTAGATAGTGAGTGAAGTTTTGGCAGCAGTACGGTGGTTCTTAGTTCAAAACTGACCTTTTAATAAACAAATTCACTTTGAACTTTTTACTAAATTTTGGAACATTAAGAAACAAGATTTGGACACAAGGAGGCTGGCCTAGGCCCCCACCTGCCAGCCTCCCTCTATATTTAAACTCTGTCCACAATTACGCTTCATTTTCTGAAAGGGAGCTGGGATGAAGCAAAAACCTGGAACGTCTGAGGGTCCCAGAGGACCGGGTTGGGAAACACTGTGCACTGTGGACGCCAGCGCTCCCACGCTTACATTCCCACCTCCACCATCAGCACCTCGTCGCCAAGTTCCAGTTTGTTTGCTGGAGGGAAATGCCTTTAAGAACACCCCCTTATCTGCCAGTGGAAAAAATCCATTCCAGAGAACAGTGAATTGTCCACTTACTGGAATCTTTAAAAAAAAAAAAAAAAAAAAGATCCTGCTTGATCCACAAACTGCAGTAATGTTTTGTTTCCTCAACACAATGAGCGCATTTCCGGGAACAATCAAGCAGGCCATGAACTAGAACAATGGTTATGGAGCCATGATAACACACCCGCCCCGGAAGAGGTGATAGGGGTCTGCACATTCACGTTTGTGTCCATATAAAGACCAGCAGGCCAAACGGAAACACGACTCAACAGCCATTGTCTGCTGAAGCTGCTCGCTTCACCTTGAACGAAACGTCCGCAGAGCCACAGGCACTGAGTCGGAAAGCATCCCGCAGAGAGACTTTTCTTATTTGTGATGTAGGCATTTCGATAGGCACCAGCTGACGCTGACCCCGAGAATTTACTCTGCCTCTACATTCCCTTAACTACACAGTAACCATAACATTCTTGCAATAAAATACAACAAAAGAACTATCAGTGTTTAACACAGCAGCAACACACCACCCTGACCATAGTGCCAAGTAAGATATACAAATGTCATTTCAGAAAACTGTCTGCTTCTGTGATACCAATTAAAATCGGTGCTACTTCACTACAGGCACAGAGAACAAATCTTAGCTCTACAGATAATGAAAAAGGAAGGAAACTTTCAGAATCCTACCAATACAAAAAAGCTACTTTACTGACACCTTCTGGAAAGTTCCTGAATCATGTTTGGCAAAAAAAAAATTCAATTTTTCCTGTTTGATGCAGCAGCTATTACTAAAGGGGGGGAAATCCACCCAAAATATAACCAAAGGAATGTGTAAAAAGGTTTCTCACTAGACTGCTGTCAGACATACATCTGGGAAGATTCCTACCAAAAAATGTATATAAACTTGACTAAGTGATTCAGAAAATACTGACAGGGAACAGAAGTGTTATTCCAAATAAATTTATTGGTAATTTCATCCACTGTACAAAGCACAGGTGTCTTGCGCTTAAAGATTTGAGCCTGCAGGGATGGAGAGTTTTCAGTCACCCCTCGACACCAGTACGACGGAGTACCTAAGAAAGAAGTTATTGGTCAGTGCACTATATTCCTCATCGGGTTAATTCCATATCACTAAAAAAACGATTTGGCAAAATAAAGAACATTTATATTGAAAAGAATGCAGATACAATAATAGAGCATTTAATGTGTATGATTTCTTGGATCAAACAGGACTAGGTAAAAAAAAAACTGAAAATTGTACTGTAGGGGGCAGTGCAGTATCTGAGCAGTTGGGTTAATGATTCTCACCTGAAGGTACCAATGGAGGCATCTGGGCTGACTCTACTCCAGGGCCTTGACGATGGCTTCGTTGGCCTCTACGCTGATCTGGGCCTCTGCCCTGGACACCTCATCCCCGGCTGTCCCTAGGTCAGCTTGGGCCTTCTCAAGGTTTGCTTTGGCCGCCTGGGAAAAGCAGCAGCAGCCATTAATTCCAATGCTTCAAGGACACTACTAACACAGGAAACTATGGGGAATCCTTATTTGCAAAAGCTTTCGATTGCCCAGAAATGCCTGAAGCGAACAAGCGCAAAATTTGGGGGGCAATTCTAGTGTTACGGATGTGACATTTATACTCCTACTGGGAAACAAAGTGACTAATAGCATAGACAAGCTTAATACCAATGAGGCAATTTGCATAGGTTTTCATGTAATCAACCTAAATCCTGTTTTGTTGATTACAGACAAATCCTCAAAATGCATATATTAATTTACATGTTAGAAATACACAGCAGTATTATGGATGCGACATCAAAATGACCTTTGCGTGGAACTGCCCAGTGACAGATTTAACAAGATTTGAAGGTTATTTCATAAACAGAAAGAGGCGTTTGCCCTAGAGCAGACAGCTATGGGAGAGGTGAATGTTTCCATTGCATAGTCTCATTCTTCATGAATGATGTTCATTGACATAAACCAATCACACATATGCTCTAAAGCAGCATTCCTCAATTTAGGTCATTGAGGGCCAGAATCCTAAACAGCAAATTACGTTTTGTAGGGGTTTTTGAACAGGGAAATCTGCTAACTGGGTTGGATGCCAGCCCTTCGGGACTGGAATTTGGAAAGCCTGCTCAAAAAGGAATGGAGCAACACTCACTGCCAAGTCCAGGTTGTCAAGGGTCACGGCTTCCTCGGCCAGTAGCTGCACGGACGAGTCGAAATTCACGGTGACAGAACCGCTGCTGACTGAGAAACAGAAGCATCCTTACTGACAGCACAGTGTGGCGATAAGCAAGGTTAAGAAAAGGCATCACTGACTACGGTCAACATTTAAGTATCTCGGTATGTCTGTGCCTTGTAAGAAATTATCTTTCAATTCACACTATATCACAAAAAATAAGCCAATACTGCTAAGAAAATCGTATGACCACAGCAGGCCAGTACAATGCTTAAACCCTGTTCCATTTCTGATGAAACCAAAAGCAAATATTGTATATATATCTGCCACAAGTTACATTTGTCTCATCGTACCATTTATATTACTGCTTTATCCATCCAGAAACAATTCCATTAACCTCATGCAAGAAATGATGCATTTAGGTCATAGAGACCCAATTTTCTCAAAAACCAAACAGAAATGAAAGCACCGCATAGCTCAGCGCAATACATTTAATACACATCATTTGATTTAAAAAAAAAGCTTCAAAATAACATCAAAACATTAGTACTATAGGAGGATGTGAAATATCAAATTTCTATCATAAATCTTCTATACCTGCTTATACCCAATTCATGATTGTGGGGGTCCAGCGCCTATCCAAGAAACTACCGGCACAAGGCAGGATGGGGCACCAGCCCATCATACTCACAAACCATTCATTCATTGACACACACACACACACACACACACACCACGTATGAGAATTTGACAACCTCCAATTAACCTTAGAACGTTCTTGGACTGAGGGTACTGGAGAACCCAGAAGTAACCCAAGAGGGAGAACATGCACACTCCACGAACACTGAGCCACGGCGGAGACCTGAACCCTGCTCCCGGAGGTGTGACGTAACAGTGCTAACCACTGCCCCCCAAAAGCCACCAAATACCAAATGTAAGCAGGAAAATACGTGGCCAGACAACATAAAATACCAGGTTAAAACAGGGCTTCTCACCGAAGTACTTCGCAGAAGAACCATCCTCGTTGAAGACAGTGACGACACCGGGCCGCAGCACCTGCAGCGTGGGGACGTGCGCGGGCAGGATGCCGAAGGCGCCGGTCAGCGTGGGCACGTCGATCTGCTTCACGCTCGCCTCCTTGTAGAACACCTACAAGCACACACGTACATGCACAGGCAGCACCGGACCGACCCGGACGGGGACGCGCACGGGGACGCGCACAAGGCCCCCGAATGTAGGCTGACGTCACGCCACCCTTTCTGTCCCCACAAATGGAGGTTAGGCAATAACTACCCATTTCAGCTTAAGAAACACGTCAACAAGCATCTCATTAATGACTGCGACAGTAAAGTAAGGCAGTAATATATCGAATTTGGCATATTGTCCAGTCTAGCTACTCGGCTAGCTAACGGCTAGGAGCTAGCAGGCCTGTCTGCCATCAGCGCCGCGGCCTACCTAGCGACCCGGAGAACAGGAACCGGGCCGAGGCATTAAACGATTATAAAACCACCAATCCGCATTCAACTGTTAAACAAATAATTACTAAATATCCGTAGCTTAGAGAACGCGCTCCGCTCGCTACCATGCTAAGCGACTCCGACGCCAATGTCACGGGCTTCACGGACCCACATACCGGTACTACCTTAATAACGCCATGCTGCATGACATATGAGCCCTCAGCCGGCAAGCCGCGCCGGCCAGGCCCCTAGTCCCAGCCGCCGTCCCCGGCTTCCTTACCTCGGTCGGCGAGGCGAACGTGAAGGACATCTGGGACGTGGCGGACGGCGCGTCGGCATAGCAGCGCGTCTGGCGCAGGACCGGGAACGCGCGGCGGACAAGAGAGCGCGCTGCAAACATGTTGCTTAAATGTACACGGAATATAGGGACGTTTCTTTAAAAAAAGAGCTGCGACCGGCAACCTACAGCTTCATTCAAGTGCACCGGGCAAGCGAGACAAGGGCAGCGAAGCCACGCCCACGACGCACGCTTCGCAAAGCACGATGGGAAATGGAGTCAATTCAACTGTAGGCTTTCTCTGACACTATGGTGTCCCTAAATGGGCCATAGAATATAACTCCGAGTGCACGGAGACGGTCCGGCACCTCGTTTATGGTTTCTCCCCTGTTATGTGACTTGGTTTGCCTGGGACAGGCTCCGGGCGTTTCTGTAATGAGTAAGCGGTTGGAAGATGGATGGATTGCTTTATCCAGGCTTACAGTGTATTCAATAAAAAAATGCGTCTAAAATAAGAGCATTCCCTTCTATATAATTCATGTACAATATCTTCTACAAGAGAAAAAAATACAGAATTTTGGTTGCAAAGTCACTTGCTAAATATTCTACACTATTTAATATTGCGTATCTACCGAGAGGTGGCGCAATCAGAGTGCCAAATAAAGAGCACCTATTGTCATGTATTACGACATTGGATAATTTTAACTTTACACATAACTAGGTAGAAGATAAAAAACATCTACGCGTATCACACCTCTTTATATAACTATACTATAAAATAATACGTTGGACATGTAGACATGCAAGACACACACACACACACGCATGCACTTATATGTATGCATATTTTACCGTATCATATATGTTTTACCCATTCGTGAGTCTACGAAGGCAGTCTATGCATAAACCTCCAACCTGAGGACTCGCAGGCGAGGTCTCATACCCAGGGTGAGTGGCATGACGACGGGGAGATCAAAAACCCGAATGTCTTATAGGCAGTTGTTTAGCCGTGACAGAATTTAATAAAGAGATTACATAACACTTTCGGTTTTTGTCTAAGAGATTCAGTTTTCAGCAAATACAACCAGCAACGATTTTTTTATTTTGGGATTAAATATAGTGTAAATAAAGCATGAAACAAAAACCGTTTTTAAATTCGCTCCGTCGACAAATTATTAGCAAAATTGTATCCAAGGGGCATCACGAGACGTCGGACGAGGCCGATCATGCGACCTTGGAAACGAATTTCGTGCCCCCGAAGAAAGCTATGAATGTATTTGCATGCGCCTCAGCCGTCAGTGATACAATATAGGCGACTTTTTAATTAGGCACAATTTGATTTCTCTAGATTCATTTTTCCTAAAAGCATCAAATCGACTGATTAAGCTTGCGTTATGGCTTATAATATGCAATATTACTAAATTGTGCAGAACGTTGATGGGAAATTTATGCTTTTTCATCTTTGGATTTTCACGATTTCTTGGAGGAAAAAAAAAACCCACTCATTACCCCGCTTGTACGCAACCAGCTAGTTCGTCATCGCCTACATCACATGGTGCTTTCCAGAGCGGGCTTGTGGGTGTGTCCTAACCCATACAGTTTCATTCATAAATACCAGAAGCATTTATTTCGGAGCTGACCGATTCCATTATTTTAACACCGAATACCCCTGCATGGACCAGGTAGATTACAGTTAGGTGAGTCTTCTTCGTTCGAGTCGCCTTTCTTTCAAGCATGAAATAACCTATATTGGCTATGTGCACTGCCGAAAATAACATCATTTATAAGGAAATGCCTAATGTGAAGGTGCCAATCTTTGACTAAACATTTGCCAGTGTATGTGACTTATTAGCCTTGCCTCCTGAGCTTATTAGATAAGAGACGGAAATTAGAGGGGTGTCGCACTTTGCTTTGCGTTTGTAGGATACACTTAAAAGCTGGAAATATTATAGGCATGACAATAAGTTATCCACTTCGGCTCAACTGCGCGACTCCGGCTGACTTTTGGCAAAACAGATACCTCCCACGACGTAAATATCGCGATTAACGAGGGAACACTTAAAATGATATAAATGTATCGGCCAGCTTTCATTCACGATGATGCTACTCAAAGCACGACTGCGGTCGGATGTCACTCTTGTGCTGGGGAGCAGGGGATGGCTATTTTATTTCGAAGTGCTCCTCATTCCACCTAAATCCTCCAGATAAAGTGCACCTCGACTGAAGTAAGACAAACGGGAAGCGCTCTCAGTCTAACCAATCGCAATCTGTGCAATATGTAAAA
Source organism: Petrocephalus sullivani (assembly GCA_026780845.1). Lineage (NCBI taxonomy): Eukaryota > Metazoa > Chordata > Actinopteri > Osteoglossiformes > Mormyridae > Petrocephalus > Petrocephalus sullivani. The sequence goes on from JAODKM010000042.1 coordinate 12,922,859, forward strand.
CACTTGTCGCGTTATAAAATATATTCGGAAGAAATAAAACAAGTGCAAACCGTGTCACCGAAGAATAATGTTAATTGCCCCAGACTACCCCCGAATCAAACGTAGGTATCTGAGGGAGATGGTTGCGTTATTATCCGTTTGCTTATGTTGCTGTATATAGCCTTTGTAGGAAGCAAGCAGTGTGTGAATTAGACTGACAATGCACATCCTCCTTATTTAGCACTAAGATAGCAGAATAACCCAGAATAACCCCCATCAGCTACGAAATAAGGCATTGCAGTTTTTCTTCGTAAAGATAGATGACACGAAAGATGTGGGCGTTATTTTATATTTTTAGAGCGGTCCGAAAGTTACCCAAGGCGGCTTACCCTGGTTAGTACCCTAGTAAGCACTCTGGCTTTCGACACTGATGTTGGCTACGTTACACACCCGGAGTAGAAAAACAGGTATAGTCATGCATGTGCCAACCTATTATTCACTATTCGGCCGTAACGAAAAATGAACACTGAGTCTTTACATTATTGGCGTTTCATATAAGTGTGCGGTAGATAACGATCACTGGTGCACAACGGTAATTAAAAAATCTTTAATAGCCTATAAACAAATAATTATATAACCAGACTAGTAAATGCTTTAACAGATAAGAATATTCTGTGCAAACGTTAAAAGAAAATCTCACGTAGTGAAAATGACGGCATCTTGATGTATCGTAATAAGTTAATAATAGCAGCTTAAACGTCGGGTCAGACTTATGTGTCTTTGCACTGAAGAGCATCGAAGTTCCCGCATCGGAACTTGCCATTTGGAATATGCCTGTACCACTGATCAAAGGCGTCTAGCGCCATGCTTGTGGTCAGGATTATGCAGCCGGGTTTCTACTGTCACTTTAATGTCTTCGTTATTTATTTAGTGATTTCCATACCCCCAGGACAGGATTAAAAACCGGCCCACACATACATGCCCACGATAAATTTTGCATGGGGGGCGTCCCCCGCAATTAATCTTGCTGGGGGGCTCCCACGATCCCGCGATAAATTACTAAAACGACGAATAACAATGAATATTTTAAGATGTATATTAAAATTCTTGAAGTTGATATTACTTTGCGAATCCCATGAGAAATATATCAAGCTGGCCACGCATTTGTCTTTTTTTTTTTGTCAAAATTTCTCTTAAAAGCCCTTCCAGATGTGCCTCATATCCGACAATTGCCGAAAAAAGAAAACGGTTCAGTCATATACGTGTGTTGTGGAGGAAGTAATTGATTCGGAGAGTGGTCTTTAAATAGCATGATTTAAATGTAAGGAAATCGAGTCTGGTTTGGCCAATGTAAAAATAGGCTTCTGGGTGACTGCAGGTGAACGTGATGTGCCTGGGGTAATGATGGGATGGGAAAGGCGCGTGCCAGCCAGCGGAAAGAGTCACGACGTCGCCCACAGCAATCACTGCACCAGCACCAGGCTTTATAAAAGTCTACATTCAAGTGTATAACAACCTTAGTTCTGCCAGGTTACTTTTTCTCGTATAAACATCAATTCATTGATTTGATGTATCTAAACTCAGAAAGTGCAGTGCCAAACTCGCTGTGAAATCAGGAGACAAAATAATTTGTATTTAGGAGCTGAATTCGATGTAGTCAGGCAGGCAGAAAGGCCTGTCACCCTGGTGTGATGGAGAGCATTTGCTGGGTATCAGGAAATTTGTAGCATTTGTAGTAATGACTCCTGACAGAGGAGGACACCTGGGGAGCTCTGAGCCCTGGCCTTGTCCTTGAACTTTGCATATGCAAGAGACTCTAAATGAGCAGGGGGGTATGGGGGGGGGGGGGGTTGCCCGGTGGCTGGGGGTGGAAATGCTGACTCTTCTTCTGCTCTTTCCCCTCATTTCCCCCTGTTTCTTCAAGGGGACAGTCTGACCCTCTCCTGTCTGGACCATGAGCAATGAGTCAACCTTGGTGAAAAACCTAACTGCCAAAGCCAGCGTAAGAGCCCCGCCTCACTGCTTCCCCGGCACCAGCACGTGGGCCGATGCATGCTTTGGTCTGTGCAGCCCATTCTTATGTGTTGGAGGATGTTTCTCGATGTCTGTTGCTGGACACGAGCACAAGGCCATATGCTCAGAAAATACAGGGTCACGTACTTCACTGTGTGTGTGTGTGTGTGTGTGTGTGTGAGTGTGTGTACAGGTTTTGATAACTTCCGAGGACCAAAATCCTCAAAAACATGACTAGTGAGGTCATTTTTTCACTCCCCACTAATTCAGACTTAGTTTTATAAAAATGTGTGGATGCAATTAATTTATAGTTAAGGTTAGGGCTGAGTAGGGGTTAAGTTAAGGGTGTCGTGACTGGGATTAGGATTCCTCCCCATAAAAATGAATGGGCAGCCCTCACTAAGATAGGAATACAAATGTGTGTGTGAGTGGTCTAACCCTGGGGAACCCACAGGGTCACATTTGTCCTTTTATTTCTGCCTGACATTAAACCCACTCATCAAAGTAAAGTAAAATATAATTTTTTTTTGTTCCATTTTTTCATTTCGTATATTTTTTTCGTACCATATACGCCTCAAAAACAAAAGTTAAATCTTTACTTTGATGAGTGAGTTGATTATAAGGCAGAAATAAAAGGTAGGGTCATATATGACCCTGTGGGTTCCCCAGGGCTAAGGTTGGGATTCTATCCCAGTGTTCTCTGGATGGAATGTGGATGAGGACTGTGACCAGCCTTTTGCTCATTAAAAATAAAAAACAAATAAAAAAATAGCAACACGTGGGCTGCATGTTGCTACTGTGCAGCTACATGCAAGGTTGTTGTCATCATTTCCAGTCACACGTTTGGATCTTAGGGACACAAAAGGCTCCCTCATTAGACAGCTGTTGCGGTTTCTCCAGCGATGCCCATGTTTACATCCGTATGTATTAATGCGGCTGGAACTCTCATCCAGAGCTACATGAATTATTTATTTTCTGACTGTTTTATCCATGGTAACTTTGGCAGCGAAGTATTTCACCCATTTCTAACGTTAAGCGAGATATTTACTGAATCGATTCAGTGTAAATGGCACAGTTCTGTTGAGACTTAAGCCAGTAATACTTGTGTCATTCAAAAACAAAGCTAGATGCCACTTATTAAAACTTCCATATTAGAAAGCAGCAGTGAAAGACAGGAGTCTCTCAGAGACATTCAGTTGCTCCTCTGGAACAATTGTCAAAAACATGGGGCCTAGCGCAGGGAGAGCTCTGGAAAGTAACTGAGAGAGAAGACTAACAGCTCAGCTTTGGGTATTATTAACCAGATCATTATAGCTTAATTTTTCAGGATTAAAGAATTAAACCTACAGATAAAAAGGACACGTTTCTCCTTGGTACTACTGTGAAATGTGTATTTAATATTTCTTTGGATGTATCTGTTAGCCAAACACAGTAGTGATGATTGACAGATGCTTCGGTAAACAGATTATTTTGTTGATTTGCAGTTTCCTAACCTGCATGCCCCTAGGAAGCAGCACAGCCCATCATGGGACCAGGTATCTGCTGGTTTCCCATCATGCCCTGTTGGCTGAAGCTTCCGTCGATGGCTGCTGTCTTTAATTGTGGAAAACATTCCTCACCCTCCAGAAGTTAAATATAGTGACACGCTCCCTTGGAGCCGACGGTTCCGAACATAAGACACCAGAGAATAGGAGGTGTGCCATGTTGTCTGTGGTGGATGACAATTAACTGGCACTAACTTCTGTAGTATAGGCTGGAGTCTAAGATAGCAGGATTAGACACTGATGCTGGCATCAGTTGGGGCTTTAATGCCACTGTGTTTGAGGTGAGCTACTGAAACTATTTTATTAACCGAAGGTTAATGAAACAGATGATGGAGTATAACAGAAGTTCTAAAGAATAGCTGAAGTATACAAAAGTCCCTGTTTTGGGTTTGGGCAAGTTAAAGTTCTGATTTGGGTGAAAGCTTTTTAGTTATGTCCTGATGTAAGTAGTTAATGGTAAGGCAGTCCAGAAGCTTAAAAATCTGAATTAGCCAAGCCAATGTGCAGGACTGATCTACAGGTATAGTACTGTGAGAAATCTTGTCAGACAAAGGAAATCATGTCAAAATAATCTTCATATTGTTGTAAAACTATGATTTTATGCCTTCTCATGTATTTGTTGTTTCGACTATTAGTTCGCCTTCTATGGCTAATAAATACTTCATTAAATTATTTAACTAATTAAGTTAATCAATTAAGTGAGCTGGTAGTGTGCTGAAATTTATCAAAAGCACTGTCTCCACACCCAGTCCACGGGGAGCCCAAGACAGTCCACGTTTTTGCTTCCTCTCAGCTCCCAGCGTACCTGGGTTGGGAAGCACTGTTCTAAAACTAAATTGTGTGTTTTGTTCTTAGCACATTCATTACCCAGACAAATAGCCTTATTAGCCAGATAAATAGAATTAAACATTTTCTTTGACAGTCCTGTGTTACGCTCAGCCCCGCCCTTCGTGTTTTTCCCCTGTTTTGCCCTTTGGCGGGGCTTAATTAGTCGCACCTGACCCTGATTGTGTTTGCCTCGTGTGAATTCTCCACTTGTTTCCTTTATTCAGCTGCCTCTTGTTTGCCCCTTGATGTCCTGCCCTATTTTAGTGAGTCTGTG